>OZ020176.1:9817120-9874620 GCA_963971145.1 Sussaba pulchella
ATATAAACATACACGGTTTAACGTTTCTTTCGTATCGTAATTTCTTTTCTCTCTTTTTTTTATTTTTATTTTAATTAAAAAGTCGATTTTCTCGAGTACCCCGCCCGCATATAATGGCAATACGTGCGAAAGAACCCTCTTGACTTCATCTCCGGTCTGCTGGATCCCTTGACAGGGCTCGGCGAGATCGTCGATGGTATAATGATTATCAACGTGTCATCGTAATTTGACTTTACACAGTGGAAAATTATTTCGCGTTATGGATTAATTTTGTCAATTAACGAATATCGACACTGTGGATGAAAATATTTCTTGCATTATTATTATTATTATTATCATCATTATTATTAATTTTTTTTCTTTTTGTGTTGGGGGCGTGATTTTCTTTTTTTTAGGGCACAAGAGAGGGGGGGGGGGGGTTATGTTAGGATATGCGAAAATTGATTTGGTGAATTTTTGATAACGGAAATAATTTGAAATAATTTCAGCAATTTGCAGTCGGTGAAATTTCTCTGAGAAAATTTATCGATAATTTTCACTGATTACTATAATTTTAATTAAGTTTGATACCTCGAATTAATAATCACGGTACTTCACTCCTTTTTCCCTTAAGTCGTATCCGACTATTGGAAAAAAGAAAAAAATTGAGAATCGAAAGAACAAAGGCAATCGCAAAATCCCAATGAAGAAACGATCGATCGTCGAAAAACCAAGCTTCCCAATCTTATCATTCTTCGCTACAAGATAAGAAAGAAAAGAAAAAAATAATATCCATCGCAGCAACATCAGAGGCTCTCCAGTACTCGTTTTGCTGAACTATTTTCCAATTTAATTCCCATTCGTTTGTTTTTTTCTCCTACTTCTTCGCTGGTCCACCATCAATTCTTCTCTCCTCTCGTAATCCATGAACGTTTGCTTTTTTTCTCCGCTCCTACATCAAATACCGCGTTAACGTGCGAGTTTCCGTATCCCACGTTCCGGAAAAACCAAAAAAAAAAAAAAAGAAAAACTACGCTCCGTAGCCGAAAATCACGAGTACCCTCTCGTGTTACGTGAGTCCTGTTTCGTTGACCAGTCCTGCTACGATCCCACCACAGCGTAACCAAACCACGATTCTACATCCTTCATCGAACGACGATGAACCGGCGAAACGTTCGCGCGAAGGGATAAAGGGATGCTCTTCAACATTATTTATTTTCGTTATTTTTTTCCTCCCCGTTACATCGACGCGGCGTCGAGTCGAGTACTTCGATCTCGAAGCGAATACATACGAGAATCATCGACGAAGCGAACGAACACACAACGCGATTGTACCGAGTACATATCCAGCCCTTCCACAGCTGCGGTACTGCCTCGGCCCTCCCTCGCTCCTCCCCCGCATTCACATCCATCGTTGCCTCTATCGCCTCCGCCGCACTCCCTCCGGCCAACCATTTATCTCTCAACAGTTTTTTTCCCTCTCCAAACCCAACCCTCACTCGTCCCACGACCGCGAACATCCCCTCCCGCACGCCCTCTTTCGCCCTCGTCTCTGGCTCGTTCCATCGACGGTCCTTTTCTCGACTCTTCATCTCGTACAATCCGTAGTTACACTCCTCCCTCCTCGCATAACAATTTCTCCGTCTCTTCCAACCATCGACCAATTTGTTCCTCTTCCTTCCCTCCCACCCTCCACCCTCTCCCATCCCCTCTCCTTCTCGCTTGGCTCTCTTTTCGCCGCGTTTTGATGCCTCGGCCAACGCCAGATATCATCGCTACTATCGCTCGTGGTGCATTCCCGTATTGGTAATCCATAGCTGGTTACTGCCAATACCACCACCAACCTCTGTTTCCACCACCAACGCCCCCTGACAACCTCGGGATGCCACGTATTCGTCTCTCCCGCCCTTTATCTCGTTCCTTTATCTCTCCCACTCGCTGTTTTCTCGATGCCTTCCCAGCCTCAAGCCGGAAACTATCGTTCCCAACCCCTTGCTCCATCCTCCTTCCCTCCGACCCTTCACCGCCGGCCCCACGGCGTTGTACCCGTGGACGGAGAGTAACGAAGATGCGAAGAGGGATGAAGAGGGAGACGGCGAAGAGTCCGTCGTTTCGCTTCCTCTCTCTTTATTCCTATTCCCATTCTCATCCTCTTGTTTTGGTCCAATAGTCAGTCGTCGGTCTGATCGATGATACGCCAACAGAGACTACTGCGCATGACCGGAGTTGGATGTATAAACTCTTCGGTCCTTATTATACGGACGAGGTGGTTTGTACGAATGCGAGACCGAAGCTACCCTCGGGAAGACGGTCGGAAGGCCGGAGAGGGGATGCGAGGGTGAGTTTTAGGGGCTCGTTGTACCAACCGTAAGCTATATGGGCACTCTTATCGTGTTGTATACTGTGTAAAAGCCGGTGACTGTACGGTTGTCGAGTATGACAATGGGAGATCGAAGAAAACGCGTCGCGTTGAGGATACTAAGCGAGCTAAGAGGTTTGAATTTTTTTTTTTTTCGCTTTTTCTAGGCTATGGGAATTTACAACGTGTGGGTGGAATACTTTTTGCCGATATCGCGTCCGGTCGCGGAGTCTCGTTCACTTCCGGTTTATTCGAGGAGGAAACTTTGTCGAAGAATCGCTCGGGGAAAATCGTAACGAGGGAACGTTGAAAGTTTTTTGCTTCGAGCTGATATCGGAGATTTTTTTTTTTTTTTTTTTTTTAATTTATTTCGAACGATGGTTGAATATTATATATTATATATAATGATAATTATTTCAATTCCTTCAGAATAATCGCACGCCGCCTACTCAGCCTCCAATTATCCGACCATCCCCAAAACCCCATCGCGAAAGAACGAAAAAAAAACCCCCAAAGACCGCAACAACTCCATCAACACCGCGAATTAAAATTTCCAAAAATAAAAATTCCCCTCACCGTCTCATCGCTCAAACGCGGTTCGACGATTCCGCCGGCAAAACCCGGCGGCAAAATCTCGACGTTACGCGTCCGACGCGGAGAGACGAACAACGGCAATAGCGAGGCCGGTTGAGTGCAAAAAGAGACGGATCGAGATGAAAATCAGTGAGAAAGACACGAGCAAACGCGTACTCTAAGCGTAAAAGATAATTCGGGGGTTGTGCGCGGAGCTAAATTGACAGGGCAACGAGCATTTGCTATTCATTCAAATTACGGTCCAATTCTGTCGGTGACTTTAGCATTGTTGCTACAAATTGGTAAACGCCCTGGGCTCCGAGCGAGTCGCGCGGGAGACCCGCTGGCATTCGCTACCACGGAGTGCCACCAGCCATCGGCGCCCACCCTCCGTCCGCGAACCCCCCCCCCCCCCCCCTCAACCGCCCCCGTCGTCGCTTTTGCGTCCGACAATTCCGCCCTTCTGCCTCGAACACGCGTTTATCCGGGCGTCGTCAGCCCCCCGCGTGTATTAATACCAGAAACACACGAGGCATTCGGGCTAGTAATCTCGCTCGCCTCTAAATAATAGTCCAGGGATGGTCACGTACTTCTCGCCTATGCCCTTTTTTTTTTTTTTTTTTTTTTTATAGTGGCCCCGGCGCCCTTCGATTAATTAACAATCCGACGGAACACCGATAATGAATCCGTGCCACGGTCTTTTCTCTCGTCGTTTGCGGTTTCTCGTGGTCACGTGGTGGAACATGGAAGAAGGGGGGGAGGGGGAGGAATTATTTATTGCGGGGGAGGTTCATTAGGGACGCGTGGATATTGAATGTGTGAAAATTCGCAGTTTGGAAAATTAAATGTTGGAGGATACGTGACTTATAAATGATAGGGATGTGAATTGCGAAATTCGGTGTTATGGACTAGGCTCATTTGAGACATGTAGCTGTCAAATATACAAAATTGCAAACTCTATGAAATAACATATTGACGTAATTATGATATATTTAAATGAGGAAAATATAAATTCTGAATATCATATAAATGAATGAGAATAGGAAAAAAAAGAGAGAAATGGAGGGAGAAATGCTTAATTGTGTACTAAGCCCATTTGAGACCTTTAGGCAACAGATATAAGACTAATTTCCAAAATTTGTAAAATAAAATATTGCCATATATGTTAATTATAAATAATACAAATATGAATTTCGGGTATTATATAAATAAATAGAGAAAAGCAGAGGGAGAAAAATCCTTTATCATAGGCAAAGCCTATTTGAGAGAGAAATAACCTCTAGACATCAGATATACAACATCCCAAAATTAGTAAAATAAAATATTACCATACATACAAAATATAAATAATAAAAGTACCAAATCTAAATATTATGCAAGCAAAGAAAGACAGAAAAAGAAAACCATATACGTGTTGTTACAGCGTTGCTTCTTCTTTTCTCTCTCGTTAAAAAAAAAAAGTAAAGAAAAATAATAATAAAAGAAAAATATCGAAAGAACATTAAGGGGCACGCGACTTCACCCCGGGTGGTCGTGCGTTTCACGTAACGTTAACAAGTATCTTTGCGGCGATTTTGCTCTGACTCTTGGACCATGAAAAACATCGTTGTCGGTACGGCAAACCCCCGTTGGGTTGCCCGTTGATGTAACTCGACGAGCGTGCCAGTTAGCCGAAAATGGAAACGGATCACGGACCGTTCATGCATTCAACGGTAATTGGATAAAGCCGATGCTACACGCGGAATCTTTGTAATACAATTTTTTACAGTTACATTATCAAACACTTTGCAACACTTTTGACGGGTATATTCATTATATTCTTATTTTTTATTTATTACTTTATTTCTTGGGAAATTGATTTTGAAATTTTTTTCTACTTTCGCGATTCGAATATTCACGATTTGAATATTCTCCTCCCCCGTTAATTTTTATACTCATTTCTTATCGTCGAAATTCATCGACCGATATTTTGAGAAATAAATATATTTCTCTGCTTTGAATAATTTGATTTATAATCGATCCTGTACTAAATAAAAATTTAAGTTTCTCACTTACGTTATATCTATATACTTATTTCTTATCGTCGAAAATCATCGACCGATATTTTGAGAAATAAATATATTTCTCTGCTTCGAATAATTTGATTTATAATCGATCCTTTATTGAATAAATAATCAAAGTTTCTCAGTTATGCCATATTTATAAACCTACTTATTTAATTTAATTTTTTGCGTTTCAGGTGTGGTTTCAAAATCGAAGAGCAAAATGGCGCAAGACCGAAAAGTGTTGGGGCCGAAGTACCATAATGGCGGAGTACGGTCTTTACGGAGCGATGGTACGACACTCGCTTCCACTACCGGAAACCATACTGAAGAGCGCCAAGGAAAACGAATCGGTCGCACCTTGGTTACTCGGTAAGCATCGTTTCACTAATTTCCATGCCCCCCCGCCACGTCACTAGATCAGACTGTACTTGAGAAAAAAAAAGAATAAGAAACAAAACGATCAAGTACACAATAACGGCACACAAAGCATCGAAAAATCCTAAATTCTCCGCGAATACAGATTCAAATCACGCGATTTGATTCTTCATTAAATTTTATCAAATCAATCATTCATCTTTATTTCATCCGGTCAATAAAAGCATGATTTTCATTAATTTATCATCTAGTTTTATTTTTTATCTCATTTCTTAATTCATTTTCTTTAATTTATTATTTCCGTTTTTTTTTCTTTTTCAATTTTTTTTCAACTGTTGATGAGCAGAGGTGGCTTACGAAGAATTCGAAACTTTTTTTCTGTCCGTCTCCATCAGCGCAATCGTCTAAGACAAGCAGCTTTAGCCAAGATTTCGAAACTAATCAAGAACTGATTGACTGTGGCCCCGTAGGGATGCACCGAAAGTCTATCGAGGCGGCGGAGCATCTCAAGTCGGGCGGCGAGGACAGCGGAAACGATCAAGCCGGTAGCGCCGGAAGTCCCCACCACAATCACCATCCGGGCGGGCCGACGAGCTCGGAGAGCGGACAGGAGAGCCAGGACGGCATGGGTCCTTCCTCATCGACAGGCGAGTGTCAACATTTTTTTTTTTTGTTAATAAAAAAATTCGTTCAGGAACGTTCGAGATTTTGAATCGGCCCTGCATTCCCTCCCCCTCGCTCTACGTACGTTGTTGCTTATTTCACAGTACTTCGTCCGTCCTTTTTCGACGGCTTTGCCTTCAAATTGCTCGCAAACGCAAAATTTCTGTCTTTGTTTCTCTCTCCCGCTCTCTCTTTCTTCCTCTCTCTCTTTCTCTCTCGTTCTCCATTCGTATCTGTCTCTGTTTCGTTGACTCTCAATTCCTCGTCGCTATTTATTCGAGCAATTGCGTTGGGTCCGAAATTCAATCCGAATCCAAAGCTAAATTCAATGGAGTCCGAGGTGGATTCGGTGTTCGAAGTCCTTTGTGATGCCGCTGGACGTCGCGATCGAGGATGTTTGCCCGGATAATTTATTTCACAAAGGTTTCGAGCTCGGAGTTCGGCGTTGACGAGATTTTGGGGAGTTCGAACGATACCGCGTATCGTATCGTAATGAATAATAAAAATTTGTTGAAAAATAATTCTCAGCTGAGTTTTGAGAATTTTGCGATCTCGTTGGTAGAAGTTTCACTGTTATTGAAATGACAATGATAATAATAATAAGAGAAGAATAAGAAAAAGGGAAATGAGATGAGCATTTTTCTAGGATAGTTTTATTTCTTATTCGGAAAAAAAATTTAAACATAATTTTTTGTAATTAGTAATTAGAGGTAATTTTTTCGGTAATTAAATTTAGAAATAATGGGAAGGAATTAATTTTTTTCATTCTGTTCTTTACGAATGTGGCCGTCTGATAAAAAATGTAAATAAAATTACAAAATGGCGGAGCTTCAAAAACAATACTCTGATTCTCACAATAAAATGTTCACTTCTCGCGGTCCGAAAAAAATAGTAATTATCAAGCGATAAAAAAAAATCAAGGGTCAAACGATAGCCCGACATGTACTCTACATGTGTGCAAAATTGCAAGTCGACCGGCCCAGTACTACCGGAGAAAAATGTTTGTTCGAGAAAAATGTAAAATTTTATTTTATTTATTCAAAGATATTTTTACGAAATTAATTCAATAAATAATTCAAATACCCAGAAGGACAATATTCCATGTCTCATCGAAAATTATTCAATAATTAGTTGGTAGTATCACTACTAAACTTTTAAAAAACAAAAAAAAAATCAAAATATATATTTTCGATAAAATTTTGAAAAAGCGAATTATAAATTAATAAAAACAATTATTTGTGTCACCAGGTGTCGTCCAAGACACGGAACAGCTGAGAAACGAGAGTATCGCGTGTCTGAGAGCGAAAGCACAGCAGCACCAGCTCCAATTGAGCTTGCAGCCAGCGGGAGCTCCCGGAAGTACGTCGTATCCGACGGGGCCTCAAACCAGTACTCTCCACGCCACCGTTTAATCGCGGCGATCGTTTTCCCACATTTCCCGCACGGCTGATCGTCGAAATCCACGCGTGACCGTTTTCGGCTCATTCGCGGATCAATCGCGAGCTTCGGTTACGTCGATTAAGAGGATAGTCGCGATTTTTTCTCGATCGCTCCGCGACGTTTCGACAAGCTCGAGAATTCGTTGCATCGCAAAATGGCGGTTCTCGGCTGTGGGAAAAATAAACTAAGAAACAAAAGCGAAAAACAGAGAAGATATGTTCGAACCATCGACGTCGATTTACCGATAGGACAATTTTCAACGTGACAAGACGCGATCGAAATTAACGTCATATATATATTATTTATATATAAATATATATATAATAATATATAAATATACATATGTTTTTCTTTTCGCTGACGCGAAATTCTTGACCGAGAGAGCAACGCGGGTGAAATATCGATACGACGAAACAACACGCACTTAAGGCGCTAACGAGCACAATGAAATAACCAATGAATTTTGGTGACTCATCAACGAAACTCACAGACGGCCTAGAGAGTGCAAATGGCCTCGATACGACGAAACTAAACAGTGGTGTACCTAATTAAACTCCTCTTCGTCGTGATGATACAAAAATATATGCGAAAAAAAAAGAAAATACGAATTCCGAAAACTTTTAACCAGCAATTATCTTTTTTTTTAACGGCGAAGAGGAGCAACGAACGTAAAAACGTAGAATGCGTTTTTTTTTTAGCATGATCTGTTAACGATTACAACGGAAGAAAGATGTGGAAAAGGGCGCAAGCTCTAACGCTGCGATTAACGAACGCAGAATATAATTAAAATTAGCGATAGTTGCTTCGATAGTTAAAAAAAAAACTATAAAATTAAATGAAAAACAAACGAATAAGAAACAGAAACGAATTAACGAATGATGGACGAGTGATGAATGATTGAGACGGAGAAAATGAGATGATTGTTCGACGACGTCGGACGATGCGACGATTCGTAACGAGATAACGAAGACTTAAGCCTTCGAAATTTTGCGTTTCGAAGAAATAATTGCAAACCGCAACGAATTTTCGTCATTACGATACGAATTAAAAACAAAACAAAAAAAAACAGAATAAAAAAAGAATCTACGGAAACATCGAATGAATTCAACGGATACCTAAATAGCAGCGACTTACCATCGAACCAAGATTAATAAACAGAGAATCAATGGTTGTGGAAAATTCTTGCGAAGAACATTTTTCGGCGTGAGAGAGCGAACGACAAAAGAGCGAGAGATCGATCGATTGATTTTAGAAAATTATTCCTATACCCAAGTACTTAAAGAGACGTAACTGTTGTCAAATGTGCAATATATCGATATAAGTTTGTAATTTGATAAGGCATGGAATAATTCAACGGCGGATAAAACGAGCGCGAGGTGGTCGACGACAGTCGTTGATACGCTTCGAGAAGAAAAAACAAAATGGCGCAATCGACGATGTTTCTCAACAAACACGATAATTAATTCTCGTCCGTCATCAGCGACTTTCTCTCGCCCACTGTATATAAATATATAAATAAAACGAGGAAAAAAAAACAAACAAACAAAATTATATATATATATATATATAAATACATAAAATATATAGATATAAAAATATGGATATATGTGGTTTCGACGCGTCGGAGCGGACGGATCGTATCGTGATCGTTTTTTATTTTTATTTTTTCGAATTTTATTTGAAAACAAAATTTTTCCCCCTCCCAGTCGAATCGGAGCAATGACTTTGTACATTAAAAACGAGTGATATAAAGTGTAAGAGATCGAGAAATGCGAGAAGATGATATTTCGATTATTTCATTATGTATAAGAAATTATTACGGTGTAAAGAGAAAAAGATAGAAATTTAGAATCGCGATCACGATACGTCGATGATAACTCACGATTTTTATTCAATCATTTTCCGTTTCTTCTTGAATGCAGAAAAAAAAAAGTCTTTGCCGAGATTGGATGAGCGCACCGCGAATACGAATCGTTTTGACGCGAATCGACTCTATATTATAAACACGTAATGTATAACGCACTATAATTTAAAGATGAAAAAAAAAAAAAAAAATACCAATTACCAGAAGTAACCACATGTTCTCCAGAATAAATAGAACGACGAAGAATGACGATAATTATAAAAGAAAAAATGATACCGCATAAAATATGAGAAGGAAAACAAGCGAAATAAAAACAAAAACAGATGTTATTGTGAATAACACAAATACACGCGCGCACGCACGCAAACACACACACATACGCATACATAAACACTTGAAATTGGGAGGTTCGTGGGCTTGTGGAATTTTTTTTCTCCCTGTGATGCCCACAATCGTCCTAAACGCATGCATAGTAGTCGGCTAGTGTACGTAAGAAATAAAGTTTCTGAGAAAAAAAACATTGAAATGATCATTGTCCGGTTTATTCCTCTACCCGTGTTGCCCGATTATTATGTACAGGGACCTGCTTAACCGACCACAGTACTCTGCAATGGTACTGGGAGTGTGGATGAGCCCGTAGTTGGCGCGATTTTCGAATCAGCAGACGAGCATGATCATTAAAATTGGATATCCTTTGAACATTCGACGAAAACATTATACACCAATACGAAAATCGCGCCAACTACGGGCTCTGAAATCTGAACGACGAACCGCAGATTGAGACCCGCTGGTTGCGTCGCCATTGGGCGAACTCGGAAGTAAGAAAGGAGGCTTGAGGCAAACTGACACGGGGCCATCGTCACAGTGGCCATCATCCGCCATCCCTCTCTACCACAGATGGATTATTACCCCTCGTCCAGCATCTCAACGAAGTACCGCCGATAGACCAGCGAAATTTCTACATTATCTTCTAGCGTCTCGTTAGTTCTAACCTCTAACCAGAGCCATCGGTACTCAAGGGGAAGGGATACTGCTCGGTCGGTAACAGAAAACTGTAATGTATTGTTTGGGGCCCCGATTTATCTGTCGAATAAAACTTCGTAGGGTAGACCTGCGGCTCAGAATTTTGCGGTCAACAGTTCTCATCTTTAATCCGAGATATTAATTGTGGACTCAAAAAACGATTCGCCATGATTGCAGCTATCGCTCTCGCACTCACCGATGTATCCCATCGCCTTAAGGTGAGGTGATATATATGAGAAAAAATATGATTAATTATAAAAATATAAAAAATTTACTTATGTGTTTTGTTTTATTATCGGTGAAGCTTTATTTTACGTATTATTCGCGCAAGTACGTTGATTCTACGAAATCTCTCTATTTATTCCAAACCAAAATACTCGGATAGCAAATCAAAGGTTGAGACCCGCTGATCGGACGCACGCACCGCGGCATTTCGAAGCGAAAATGGGGACCGAGTAAAGCTCGGTCGGTAAAGACGACGCTCGGGTTGACACAAAATGCCGGTAGATAGCGCCCCAAAATTGTCAGACTCACGGGAAATTACACCGAAACCTCGATGATGCATAGATCGATACTCCATGGACTCGGTCACGCCTCGATGCGGAGTGTTCCCTTAATTCGGGGGGGGGGGGAACTTCAGGGCCGTACATGCGTAGGATCGTCTCCCGCCTGCATTTATTTTTCTTAGCATCACTGGGCTGCGTTCTGAATCCCTACTCGAGTCAACTATAGTTAACTCGCGTCGTTATAATTCTATTACTATAGTTATACTATAGTTGACTCGAGTTGGGTTTCAGAACGCAGCCCTGGAAGGGCCAGGCCTGCCAACAAATTTTTTTGAATCTGCAAAGAAGACATTATTTCGAGCTCAAAAAAATCGATATCTCGAAAACTAAGCAATACATCGAAACCTCGTATTCCCTCTTTTCATCCTCATTCCGTCCGTTTTACGAAAGCCCCCGAATCACATCCCCACAAAAACCGTTTTCCCCCGAGTGCCCGCCAATCCGCGGATCTTCGTCGGTAAGCAGAATCCCGCCTTACCGACGAAACCCCACCACCGAAGACCAAAACGTGACGGCCTCTAGCGGCTATCCCGGAAAACTCACCACGGCCTCGAAGAAGGCGCTCGACGCCGTCGCAGTCGTTCTCCGTTCTGCAGGTGTCGGTGATTCGTGCGTCAGAGGTAACAACATCAAGCTCAACGTGCGGAAAAGAGCGCGACAGATTCCCCAACCGAACGAGGGAGAAAAGAAAAACCTCGCTCGCTCGCTTGCGCGCGCGCGTGCGCGTTCGCCCTCGTGAGAGCGAGAGAGAGAGAGAGAGAGATAAAACGTGAGATAGATTGAACGAAGGTACGAAACTACGGAGCAGGCCGAGTTCTGGGGTCTGGCGCAGAAGTCAGAACTGCGAGGCGGCCAAAGCAATATGGCGAAGTGTGTCACGAGCTGTTCGCCGAAACGCATTGCCGTTTGAAATAATGAAAAAATTCGCGTTATGGGTTGAACGTAAAACGGTGATGGCGGTGGCGCAAATGACGAAACTGTGATTACCTCGAACGTAATTGTGAAAACGTTTTTTTTTATTTTTTTTTTTTTTTTTTTTTCGTGGAAACGATTAATCACAACGCTTGTATATGTATTTTTAATTTTTTCGTGTTTATTCGAAATATATATGTGCATATGTATATCGAATACGGAAATATATATAGTACATAGTGCGCGGGCTACTGCTGCTGCTGCTGCTGCTGCTGCTGCTGCTGGCACTGCTGCTGCTGCTGACGGATTTTGTGAATCATGGCTACGGATAAAATAAAGGTCGCCGTGCGGGTCAGGCCGTTCAATCGGAGAGGTGAGTCCCAACAGCGACACCTTTTTCGTTTTAGTTGTTTTCTTTTTTTTTTTCGGGAGATTTTCTTTTGGGTAACGTTCGATCGATGACCAACGCGACGGAGTAGCTACCTTCGTAGGACTTTGCGCTCTTAATTGTTTCCAGCACTCCACCTCCGACTTTGCTTCCCCCCCCCCCCCAGCCCCGCCGTCGTGGCTTTCGTCGCTTCTACGTCCCTGCAAACGCACTCCCTCGCTCCTCTGTCCACGGTGTGTACTTGTGCACCGACTGTTCAATGTCCCCGCTGTTCAATCACCGTCAAACAATTCACTTTCCCCGTCGTTACGACGTTTTACGAATTGACACTTGTCACGCTTGCCAGCAGCCGCTTTCGTTGCGATTTATATCGACAATATATATGTATGTCTATGTAGCTATGTATACATACATTATACATATAATATGTATAATATTGGTATATATATATATATATTATTGGTGCAAATGAACCCTACAATATGTATATATATGTATACACTACATATCTATGTATACACATAATAAACACAATGTTGTATGTATATTGGTATATATATTATTATGTATAGTGTATATATAAATATAAATATATAATGCAAATGACACCGGGAATATGCGATGGTGGATTATTTTTTTTTTCTCACGAGTTACGTTGAATTCGTAATGCGAGGGACAACGTGTGGGCGATGAAAAAAAATTTCGTGGCTAAGTATTGCATTCTCGCGTGTCGGGGGATGAAGAAACGCGGGGAGGTCAGAGGGCGGATGGGGCACGGGGGCGCGGGGGGCACATTCGTCACATTACTTTCGTGATTACGTTTTAAAGAGCGCAAACTCGGAGCGAAAATCCGGATTCGGAGTTATTTTTGTTTTTTTTTTTCGTGGACTTGCGAGGATTTTGAGTAATTAGGTCGTTGAAAAGGGAGAATTGTAATTAATTAATTGAATTGATAATTATTTTATTATTATTATTCTATATTGTTTATTTATTTATATTATTATTACAAGTGGTTGCGTCGATCATGGTTTGGTTGGATAAAAGACCTGATCAAAATCATGAGCGACGCAACCACCAATAATAAATAAAAACAATAATAATAATAATAATATTAATAATATTAATAATAATTATAATGAAAATAATAATAATAATAATAATGAAAATGAAAATAATAATAATAATAATAAATAATAATAATAATAATAATAATAATAATAATAATAATAATAATAATAATAATAATAATAATAATAATAATAATAATAATAATAATAATAATAATAATAATAATAATAATAATAATAATAATAATAATAATAATAATAATAATAATAATAATAATAATAATAATGAAAATAATAATAATAATAATAATAATAATAATAATAATAATAATGAAAATAATTACAATAATAATAATAATAATAATAATAATAATAATAATAATGAAACAATGAAATGCAAAGAGAAAAATAGTGTAACGTTATGTTGTGACGTTTCGTTGGGTTTTGTCATGGTTTCGAGTATTCGAAACGTCAAGTTTGAATAGCAAGTACTTCACGTGCGAGTTTGCAGCTTCCGAAGCCTGTAATTAGCATCGTTATCTCGCTCTTCTTCTTCGATACGACACTCGCAACGTGTACTCATCGTGGCACACCCTCGCCGTGCGCTTCGTTCGCGTTCGTGTTTACCGAACGTCGTGATCGGACATTGCGAAATTTTTGACGTTTTGACGAAATTTAGCGCAAGAGATGCGAAAAAAAGAATTTTTTTTTATCGATGGATCTTTCGACAATGAGAATTTATATCACTTTGTCAATTTCTGTGATTGATCGTTTATGTAATTATTGAGATATGGATTATCCGACAAGAAGAAACATTTTTTTGTTGAGTTTTTATTCGTTCTTCTCTTTAAATATTGAAATTCAGGAATTACAGAAAATATGTCGTTGCAAAAATGTCGACGTGCAATTTTTCTCATTATACTTATTATATTCCCTCTTTATTTACATCATAAAATAAAATTTTCCTTTAATGTTATTAATGGAATAATAAAATATAGGAAACAGCCCGCCAAGAAAATTGTAAAAAAAAAGTGAAATTACGACGTCTGTATATTATTCAATATTCATTGCATTGTTATTGAAGTCATTGAACTCTCTCACTCGTTCAAAGTCCGTCATGGAAAAACTTTTCACGCACTTTTCCTTTCTCCTTCTCCTTTCCCGAACGTCGGTTACTCTCAAACCATTCACCCGTGCGTGAGAATCACGCGAACGATCTAATTTCTCGCCGAATCTACTCACACGATAAACAAAAGAAAACAAAAAACGAATCACTCAACAAACAAAAAAATATCCATAATTAATTGAAAGAAAAAAAAAACAATTTTTTTTCATTCGAAGCGACACAAAAAAAATTTGTAATAATACTCCGAGAAAATAATAATAATATTCCAAAACGCAATTTAAAAAAAATGGATAAACTTAGAAATTAGATTTTTGTTCAATAAAAAATGTGGAAGACTTTGAAAAAAAATTTATTCTACTCGTTTCGTCTAATTATCGAAGGTGTGCAGGTGAAAGAGATTTTTTTATTTTATTTTTTTATTTTCCTTCTCCTTCTTTTACCTTCTCTTCTTTCTATTGCTGTGATTTTATGCCGACAAAAGTCAACACCAACTATTTACGCAGCACACGTCCCTTATCGATTCGTGGCTTATCTTCCCCGCGTGTCCTTTTCGTTCGCTCGCCCTCGTTCGCCACTCGTCGAACGGGAAACGGAATGGACACCGCTCCGCGAATGTAAGCAATTTTAACGAGGTCAGCTTTGGATTTCCTGGGTCGTCCTTCGGTCGAATCTCTTTTTTTTTTCTTTTTTTTTTTTCCCCCCGATCTCAACGAGGTTAATCGACTTTTTCTTGGCTTTTCTCGAAAATCCTATATCTCATTTTCACATAAAAATAACAATCAAATTATTTTTTCGATAATGGCGGTTCAAGGTTGAATCAAACACGTGGAATATGCGAGGGTGGTTTAATAAAATAACCTAAAATAAAATAGAATAAAATAAAATAAAATGAAATAAAATAAAATAATATACAATAAAATACAATAAAATACAATAAAATAAAATAAAATGAAATAAAATAACCTAAAATAAAATAGAATAAAATGAAACTAAATAAAATAAAATAAAATAGGATAAAATAAAATAAAATAGAATAAAATAGAATAAAATAGAATAAAATAAAATGAAATTTAAAAAAGTCTTGTTTTAAGAAAATCTACCGTAATAATCTACACCCAAGACTGTACATTCTACCGGCAATACAGAATACGCACGTGTAGGCGTCATTCCATGCGTCACTCGAAACTTTCGATGTTCTTCGTACCACGTGAGGATCGCAAAGCTTCCGTCTCCCTCGCACCGTGGTTTTATATACATGTGGATATCCGTATTCTGGACTCCATCGTACAAAGAGACTGCGAGTTCGTCAATAATGCGCTATCGCATCATCCGGTGACTCGATCGTATATATAGGATGATCATAGCGATCTCATCTTCGGATCCGGCAAAAGACTTCTTTTTTTTTTATATCCGTTATTCAATACCGGGAATGGAAACATCGTCCATTCGCTCGATAATACACGACCAATCACGATTCTTTCATCGTTGCACGAAATGTTTCTCTCTTTACGACATTTTTTTTCCCCATTTTATTTTGTTGATCGAACGAATGTGAATCGAAGAATTTTTTTTCTTTTTAACGAGAAATATTTGATGGATTATTCGACGTCTATTTATCACGTGACTTGATAACGTTTTAATACGTGGAATATCTCGTGAGATAAGATGATAGTTTATCGTTTAATTCGTTGACTCGCTGTCGCATTGCTGATTTTCAATATTTACGTTTCGTTGCGGCATAATTGAAAATAATATTAATAATGATACATTGTAACGATTCGAAATGTACGAAATTAATAAATTAATAAATTAATAAATTAATAAATTAATAAATTAATAAATTAATAAATTAATAAATTAATAAATTAATAAATTAATAAATTAATAAATTAATAAATTAATAAATTAATAAATTAATAAATTAATAAATTAATAAATTAATAAATTAATAAATTAATAAATTAATAAATTCATAAATTAATAAGATGATAATTCAATGAACGAGGAATATGAAAAACCATTTTAAAAATCGTACCTTTAACCGTCGAAAAAACCTAAATACCCTTTATTATCAATTTTTATTAATTTTCTTCCTTCTTTCCAGAATTGGAACTCGGAACACAATGCGTCGTGGAAATGACCGAACAGCAAACCATCCTTCAACATCCTTCGACAATGGATAAGATCGATCGGTAAGTCTTATCAAATATTGCTCGACTACTCCCCGTGATTAATCCTATTCTCATACACATCAATTTTACATTAACGATTTTCAATCCCTTCTCTAAAAAATAAAACCTCACAAAAAAATGTCTCTCACCATCCATAGAATCTTTCTGAGGCATCGTAGGTACATGTTTCTACGTCTAAGCACATGTGGCAACACACACGTGTGTTATATGAATAACAATGCCTCCGACGACCTGAGTTATCAGCTCATCCCGTAGGGTACAAGTATATCAAAAGCTCTTTGCTCTAAGCGCGCATTCTTGCCTTTGAATCTTGTCGAAACATTTTATTTTCATTTGAAAAAATGAAAAATGAAATAAAATGAGATGAAATAAAATAGAATAAAATAGCATAAAGTGAAATTAAATGAAATGAAACGAAACGAAATAAAATGGAATAGAATGAAATTAAATGGAATTAAATGAAATAAAATAAAATAAAATAAAATAAAATAAAATAAAATAAAATAAAATGAAATGAAATGAAATAGAATAAAATTAAATGAAATAGAATAAAATTAAATAAAATGAGATAAAATGAAGTTAAATGAAATGAAATAAAATGGAATGAAATGAAATGAAACGAGATGAGATGAAATGAGATGAATTGAAATGAAATGGAATAGAATAAAATGAAATGATATAAAATATAATAAAATGAAATTAAATGAAAGAAATAAAATAACATAAAGGTTCCGACTAACGAAAGATTTATTTGATCGACGAATTATTTAATGTCATTGGTGTCAACATTTTTTTGCGTAACCAAGGCTGCTCTTTCTCTTGACCTACTAACGGATTTCAACAACTTCTCATATCGCTCTTTCTAAAAATTATTAGATTTTTCGAAAAATCACACGACATTATTTGTACAATAAATTTTTCGTATTTCTACGTTCTTAGCTTTTACGCGATAATCACGCGGTACATTAAAATGCGTAATTGACCATCGGCCGGACGGAATGCGATCGAAGGCCGTTTCAATTATTAACATTCTTTGGTTACGGAGATTGATACTGCTAAACGGATTTATTTCGTAGCCATTATCGTCCATCATTCTATATCGTATTCTTACAAAATTACCGTCGCACCTGATTTCAATTACTCATACAATGTCGTCATCTTTTATCAGCGAACCGGAAACATTTTCAAAAATCTTGTTCAATCTTTTTCTTAAACCCAATGAAAACAAATTTCTACTCATACGATAAACCTTTTTTTATTTCTCGTGCAAATTTTTATCGTCACTATTTTCGAACAAATCAATCAATCATCTTCCTTATAAATGAATAAAATAAATAATTTAAATAAATAAATAATTATCATTATCGTTTAATTCGACTGCTCCTTGAATCCTAGAGATTCAAGCCAACAATCAAGCATTCGATGCCCACAAACAGTCCACATCTCGCCACCCTGCGCCCTCTATTTTGTCTCGAATCCTCATCCCACCATCCCCACATTTTCCTCATATAAGTACAATCCCCAGACGGTAAAATTAGCGAAAGGCCGGCGCCGATTTGTTGTTCGCCTTCGCTCGAAGCGCGTGATAACTCGCACGTTCGTGCAACGGCTAATGGCAATTAGGACATATTGTCCGATGCTTTCGGCGACGAGTACCAAAACGACGAGCAACCACTTGAAAATACGAAATCGAAATCGAATCGCGACGAAGAAGACGTCGAGGCGTTTTTCTTCGCGACGTTGAGGGAAAAAGGGTTGAAGCGGGGGAGGAGAAGAGAAACGTGAGGAGGGGGTCAAGGCAGTTTCGAGTGCCCGCGACGGTATTCCGGGTGAGCTCGCGACGGGCAATGACGACAGGGGGAGGGAAAGGACTCGAGGGGTTGCAACGGAGACGTCGAGAAACTCGAAAAGTGGAGCACGAAGAAAAACGAGGTAGTTGGACGTGAAGGAAAGAAATATTCTTCTCGCACTTTCGTACTTTTCTTGCGCCTTCCACCCCTTTGCGCCTTTCGCAACCCCCGAGCTGTTGCAGTCACCACTACATCGCGGTTCCTCGTCACCTGATGCTCAAACGCTCGTTGACAATCTCAAAAGAGTCCATTGTTTCTACTCGGATTATCGGAGAATGAAAAATCTTTGTCCGAAGAATAAATTGAGGAAAAAAAAATTTTAATGATTTTTTTTTTTTTTTTTTTTTTTTGTGCTTTGGATGAGACGCGAGTGTATGATTTGATTGGGAGAGGCGAAGTTTTTTTAGCCGAGGAAAGGAATAGTGACGGCAATTATGGCAAATGAAGAGATTACAGAGCTGCACATGTCTGCAAAATTTGGAGGCTGTAGCTAAAAACGTTCTCGAATTACACACGTTTATCTTTCAAAAAGTCATCACACACACACACACACACACACACACGTGCAGCCGGATATTTTCTCCAAATGTGTTTTCTCAACGTTTAAGCACATTCTCAACAAACAAAAAATGTCTACCCCAACATAGCTTTCTCTATGAGGAAGCAAAAGAACAGAAGTAAAAATAAAAAATAAAATCTTCGTGACGATAAGACGTTGAGAAGAAATACTTAATTTAGTTTTTGAAAAGTCCATGCGTGATTAGGGCGAGTGGAAGACGATGGAATTTTCTCGCGTGCCCGTAGAACAAAGCCGGTACAACTTTCGTTCTTGTTACGCATTAATATCCACGCAATTGAACACGTTTGCCAACGTTGAAATTAATTACAATGGAAAGTGAAACCCGGGGTTGCGAGCGCACGAGCCGGATTAATGCGGCGAAACGTCGATATATATTCATTGATTGTAATATTCAATCGAAGAACTTGATTCAGTTGGATCACCACATGTGTATTAATTTTGGTAACTCGTAATTATAATGATCAATTGAGAATTAATGAATATTAATTGTCGATAGTTCCTCCGAAGATCATTCAATTTATTCAAGTAATTTTGAAATAACTAGAATTCCTGAGCGCGTAGTGAGAATTGTACTAAAAATATTCAATTAGGCTTAAAATATTTGTTTTCGTCTTTGGAATCGATCGAAATCTTGTCGCAATAAAAATTCAAAAATGACCCGAATACAAAGTACCTTGATATATACATATAGATAGGGATACCGACGACGTTAGCCGAGAACCCGAGAACGAGGTTGCTCGGTCAGGCATTCATCAAGTATTCACCGAGCACAATATAAGTATTCGTTGAACCCCCCGGTAACTTTGTCTCTGCGGTGTGCCGCACAAACGAAACCCACCCTTCGCACGCTATATCATCGTTAAGTATCACGATTGCGAAGTTAAATTTAATATATGAATTTTTCATTTGTCGGGAACGATTAAGTCAACGAAATTAGTTTCATGAACAATTACGTGAAATATAAATAATAATAATAATAATAATAATAATAATAATAATAATAATAATAAATAATTGATCATTATCATTAGTATTATTTCTCTGAGAATAATACTAGCAATAATAACTTATAACTTTTATAATAATATTATATTATATTCATTATTCATTATTAATATTATTATTATTATTATTATTATTATTATTATTATTATTATTATTATTATTATTATTATTATTATTTATTATTTATTATTATTATTATTATTATTATTATTATTATTATTATTATTATTATTATTATTATTATTATTATTATTATTATTATTATTATTATTATTATTATTATTATCATTATTATTATTATTATTATTATTATTATTATTATAAATTCTACTAATCTTATTATAGTATAGTAAGTAATTATTATTATAGTCTAATACTTTTATTTTAAAAAAAGAATAAATAATAATAGTTATTGAAATTATTTCTCAAGTAATTTTTCAAAATATTCACAAAAGTCGTTTCGAGCTATTTACCCGTTCGTCGTATTTCCCAAATTTCTCGGTGAAATAACTTTCAAACGAGATGTGATAATGAACGTACGTACGTCCTTCCGGTAAATGGCCCGAGAAATTGGCCCAAAATGAAATTCCTCAGGTGATTCTGGATACCTTACGAAGCAGGTGATATATTCTCACGAACGCTCGCTACACCTACACGTGGAATACCTTCCGGTCGCAGGAGTCCGAAAATTTATGAGCGGCGCAGTAAATTTCGGTTTTAGCCCGTCTTCGCCCCCCCCCCCCCCCTTGCCCCTGTCCATTTGCCCTTTCCTAAACTTGCCATCACCAGCCCCGGCTTTATTATCCGCAAGTACTCGGTCCTATCGTCTCTCGCTCTTTCACTTCCGTGACTTCCTTTTCCTCACGTGCGACCAACCTACTTAACATCTCGACCCTTCCCCCTCCTCCCACACCGTCGCAGTGCCGATGCTAATTTATTTACCTCACGCGATGCGCTTACGGTGCTTACGAGAAATGTTTTTTTTTAAATTGCACAAGTGCAATTTTGTTCATATTGTATTTGGGAGAGAAGAAAAATTTCTTCGAACAACGATGACGGTTTCGATGAAGAGAGCTCTTTCATTTAATGGGCAAATTAGACCAATAATCTTGACTCATCGGATCGTTTGACACTACTCGATAAATATTAAATAAATAAATGAACAATAATAATAATAATGATGGAATAATAATATTTAATGTACCACATATAATATAAATATTATATTATTATATAAGTATAATATATAATATAGTGAATAATAATTAATGAATTAATGTTTTATGAATAAAAATTATTATTATTATTATTATTATTATTATTATTATTATTATTATTATTATTATTATTATTATTATTATTATTATTATTATTATTTTTTATTATTATTATTATTATTATTATTATTATTATTATTATTATTATTATTATTATTATTATTATTTATTATTATTATTATTATTATTATTATTATTATTATTATTATTATTATTATTATTATTATTATTATTATTATTATTATTATTAATTATTATTATTATTATTATTATTATTATTATTATTATTATTATTATTATTATCATTATTATTATTATAGCAACCCTACGATGTAAAAATACCTCGGCAATGATCCCCAACCGATAGGCAAATTCGTCAATCATGTCCCATGGTAAAAGTGCGGGTGGATTCAGCTGCCAAAGGTAGGACAGAGATTAAGGTTTTTACTCGGGGCCTCGCGTTTGACAGTGAACAACGATGCTCGCGCAGCGTCGGAAGTAGATTTTATTTCTGCCAAAAAGATTTATTATCGTTGCAAGTGAGCGTCGGTGTAACGAAACGATGGGATTATAAAAAAGGGCGGAAGGGCAGTTTGCGCAGGTTTGGATTGTGTTTGACACGTTTCGCAAACGGATACCCGGAGTGTGCGCGTCTGTGCGCGTGTTTCCGTTTACTCGAAATCACGGAGACAAATTTTGGAAGAGATCCAATTCAATATGTCTGGACCGTCGGCGTGATGGAGTCAAAGCTACAAGGTTTTCGTTTGTCGCTGAAGCTTTTGGCCGCCGATCAGATATGTCCGGGGTTTTTTTTTTTTTTTTCGTTTTTTTTCCTCTTCCTCGTCCGCCACTTGTATTCGCCGATGGATGAGTTTCCGGCGCTGGTTCTGATACAGAGATGTTACATGATTTGCCGATGTTTTTTTTCTTGTCAAATTTTTATTATCGTCGTATTTTCTTTTTATCGTTGGAATCGACGGAAAAATTATGTGGAAAGAAATTAATTGGTGAAGATTAGTGCCAAGTTATTTTTGGAGAAGGTATCATTTCCGTCGTGGAAATAATGGTCGATCGAAGTTGAGAAAGCAATTAAGCGAACGGAACGATTGAGGATACCACAATCTTTTTTTTTTAAATGAGTTAATTGTTTTTTTTTTTTTTTGACTTAATATTTTTGTAGACTGTCGGTAATGGTTTAATTTTAAACAAAGCTAAACTAGTTGCAGAAATTCGTCAACGAAATTTCCTGGAGATTTCGTATTTCTACAATTTTCAGATAAATCAACAATTTTTGTTTATTTTACAATTATTTTTAATTTTCTTTTAACTTCGGGCTTGTTGACAACTTCGATGCGTTTAAATTTGTGAATAAAACGATGTCACGTGGCTTCGTCTCCCGATACCCGCGCAATCTGATTGTCCCAAATATCCATTCGTCAAACGCATCGCAGCACGATAAACTCTCCATTAAAACGATTAATTTCCACCATAAATCCATTCCACAACAAAAAAAAACCGAAGAAAAAAATTTTAAATCCCACTCCGACGTAACTTCCTACAAAACTCGTCCTGATATCAAAATAAAATTACAAAACACTTCTCCACGACCCACTCTCTCGATCCAGAAAAAAACGTTCCCTTATCACTCAAAACCGTCTTCGAATAGCTCATCAAAAACTTTTTTTAAAAATAAATTTTTCCACAAAGTTCCACACTCGAATGTCTTTTTTTTCCATCTCTTTCCTCGTATTTTTACTCAGCGAAGCGATCGCGCATTAAAAGTTTTCACATTGAATCCGATAATTGAAGTGGTTTGTGGAAACGGTTGGAGATTGAGCGAAAAGAAGCTGGGCGAAGTAAGAGCGAAGTGGAGTAGGTAACAGGTGGCGTAGGAGTGGATAGTTTTGCTTGAGTTTCGATACAATGGACACTTATGCGACCGAGACGAGGCCACTTCACACATGAGTAACTAGTACATCGTCAATGCACGACGTATCGTATATATATATATTTTTTTTTCACTGATAAGGTGGCTGGCGCATGGCGAGGGCGTGGGACGGCGGCGAGGGGCGGTGGGAGGGGGCGAGGATGAGGGGACGGGTAGGAATGAGTGCGATTTGTGGGCCGAGGGAGCGAGGCAGGAATGTATAGCGCGGTCTTCCTCCATGAAACCGGTATGGAGGCTAAAAAGGGTGGGTTTCTCCGCAGATCAATACACCCTCACTTTTCAACTCGTTCCACTCCGTACGACGAGAGATACGCATGAGCCCCTAACTAACTCGAATTCCTTCTCAGCTTTCAACCTTTTTTTTTTTTCTCTCATTTTTTTTGTCTTTGCCGTAATTTTTTTTTCAATTTTTTTCGGCGCTTAACGGGGAATAAAAATATTCCGACGACGAAATGAATTTCATTCATTCGTCGATTGACGGGGCGGTGAGTTGTATGCAGGGATTTGAAGCTATTGACGTCGAGTAGATGCGAAAATTTGAGTTGAATGTCAAAGACCGTGCTTCGTTATGTGTATGGAGATATTTCTTTGGCAATTTGTCGTGAATGCGTTGAATATTGACACGTATATTTATTATATTTTTGGAATAAATCATATTCTATACGTAAAAAATATATATGTGAGATATTATATACGCAACGATTTTTTTCAAAATATTCTATATAATATAATAATAATAAGATCAACTATTATTATTATTATTATTATGATTCTTATTATTATTATTATTATTATTATTATTATTATTATTATTATTATTATTATTATTATTATTATTATTATTATTATTATTATTATTATTATTATTATTATGATTATTATTATTATTATTATTATTATTATTATTATTATTATTATTATTATTATTATTATTATTATTATTATTATTATTATTATTATTATTATTATTATTATTATTATTATTATTATTATCATTATTATTATTATTATTATTATTATTATTATTATTATTATTATTATTATTATCATTATTATTATTATTATTATTATTATTATTATTATTATTATTATTTCTATTATTATTATTATTATTATTATTATTATTATTATTATTATTATTATTATTATTATTATTATTATTATTATTATTATTATTATTATTATTATTATTATTATTATTATTATTATTATTATTATTATTATTATTATTCCTATTATCATTATTATTATTATTATTTTTAAATGGTTAACAAAATTTTATTGTAATAATACTAATGCGTCGGTAATGCTGCAACGACGGAAGATGAAAATACGTCGATTCCGAAATTACGTAGGAAACCGACGGAATGTCCCTTTGACGCCGTTGATTGGTCATCCACGATGAACAAAGGGTTTTTGATGAACCTTTGTGCTTGGAAAGAGGCGCCTCGGCTGTTTGCTCGTACGTGAATAATGAATTTTCCTCGAAAGTTTCGTCCCTCGGTAGACGGAGGCCTTTCTCTCGAACGTTTCGCGACGGAAAATCGATAACTCGCGGCATTGATATATAACTTTTCGTATGAGCGATTGTACCCCCCGTTATCTTCACTTCCGTCTTGATAAAATTTTGTTCGTACGAGAAATAAAAAAATTGTTCCAATTTATTCATTCATTCATTTATTCATTCGGGTTATTAATTAATTCATTAATTCAAATTCGCGTGTCTAAACTGCTCGATTCTGCAGTTCGAAATTCGCCCCGAATAGGAGTGAGAAGATATGCATCAAGGTTCCAAAGATCGCAATCCGTAATTGCATCGTCGTAAACCACTGACCTCGCCAATAACTGCACCAGAATTAAAAAATTAAAAAATAATTAATTTCCAATCGATCGCTCTCGTGATTACAGCATCGACTTGAGACTCATTCATGCATCTCACAATATAATACTGCATTCAACAGACCGATCATCATGTATCTATGAATATATATATGTATATATATTTAACCTTACACCACAAACCTATTGTTTCGATCTAACCACCACCATCACATACTGAGGTCAATTCAACCCTGCACGAACTTCGACTGTCCGCCATTTCCAATTGACCCGCCCGATCGTATTGAAAAAATTCTCAAATATACCTCGAACATTGTTGAATCAATTGATATCAATAATAAGTGCGATTAGAATTATTTACACGCATAAAAAAATTCATGAAACAGGAAATTTTTTTTAAAAAAGTTGGATTACAAGCAACGACCGGCGGTTTTTGGTCCCATTTTCATCTATTTATACATTTTTTTTAACGTGTCGCTATTTTATTTCTCATCAACAAACTTTTCGTACACCATTCACAATGTTAAAAGCATGTGCTGTAATTTTTTTGACCCTTTCGGACGGATAGTTTCCTCACAATTGTTTTTTTTTTTTTTTTTAACTAACCGGGTGGAATCCACCCGGTGTTACGGCCGCGATATCATTCGGCAGCGTGACGGTGAAGAGTCAATGCGGATATTTGATTATTGGATAAATTATATCCGGATTAGGGTTAAATCCTCCCGTCGACAGCTCAAGACCGGAACGTGAGAGAAAATACTAGGAACAAAAAGAAGAAACCACATTGTCAATAAATGTCTTTTTCTACTCATACTATTGCTACGAAAATACCAAAATCGTTTCTATCATTTTGTTCTATTTTGTCGTTTACAGAAATAAACCAAAAACTTTTGCATTCGATCACTGCTTCTTCTCGCTCGAACCCGGAGCCGAACATTTCGCGAGTCAGGACGTCGTCTTCGACGCCTTGGGTCGCGATATATTGGACAATGCATTTCAAGGATACAACGCCTGCATTTTCGCCTATGGACAGACCGGTAATCTACATTTTCAATTCTCAAAAATTATTATCCCTCCAGCCTCTAATTAGACATCCATAAAAATATTTTTGACAATCGACGACCCCAAAAATATTCAGCTGTTAAGTCCAAAACATTTGAATATACATCTTCCGGATTAAATTTCATTATAAATGCGAAAACAATTTTTATTTCCTCATTCATCAAATATTTCAATTAATAATCTTGGACTAGAATTGAGATACAAAATAAATTTAAAATAAATGAAACTAAGACATTCACAATCGATATAAAGCATCGACAATTTTTTTCATCAATAAATTATATTATTATAAATTATATAAATTAATATAATTGAATAATTGTTATTATTATTGATTATATTATTTTATATTTCTTATTTTTCTCGAGTCGTCTTTCGTGAAAAAAAACAATTCACAACGACTGCCACGTTTAACGCCATGGATATTTGACATTTAGCCTTAGACTCGCGTCTAACACGATTTAGTTCCGTCGACTGAACAAACAGACAGACCGACGGACGTAAGTACGAGCCAGGCCACTTGAAATATAATCCGATCGAGCAGCCAACCGAATAATCCATCGGGCTCTGCTACAAGTCGAACGTGCGAGACGATACTTGCATTATGAAAAATAAATAAATGGATAAACAAGATTATGCACTGCTAGAGACTCTCGTTCGAAGCACCTTCGAAACACCGCGAATATCAATTGTAGCTGATAAAAATACTTGTTGCATTTATTTTTCTTCACTCACGATTTTTTTTTACGGAAACTTTTTTATTTATTTATTAAATAAATAAATTGATTTTTTTTTTTTTTTATTTCGACGTTTTTAATTTGATTGTTTATCGAATTTTTTGTAATCCAGGATCCGGAAAATCGTACACGATGATGGGAAGCGGAGAAAACAAAGGAATCATTCCACGTTTGTGCGACAATTTGTTCGATTTGATAGCGAAACAACAAAGTTTCGAATTAACGTACAAAGTCGAGGTTTCGTACATGGAAATTTACAACGAAAAAGTTCACGATCTTTTGGATCCAAAACCGAACAAACAATCGTTGAAAGTACGCGAGCACAATGTTCTTGGCCCTTACGTCGATGGTCTGAGTCAACTCGCCGTTACGGCTTATCAGGTATTTATCAAAAATCGAATTATTCCGGAGAAAAATTGGAAAAGAAAAAATTTGTATTTAAAATGTTCGAAATTATTTTTTTTCGACATTTGAATTTTTTTTTACTGCATAATCATAATTTTTTAAGACAAACAATTGCTTCTAATATAATTGCTAATAATACATAAATACAAGACCGAAAAAGTATTTGAATTAAGAAAAAAATCATAGCCTCAAAAAATCAGCTAAATTATAAAAAGAAAATTCGAATTCTTTCAATTTATTTTCACAATCTTTCCACAAATTCGAACGCATAAATTTTCTTGAGGTTCTCCCGAACCCGAATAATCCTTAAGGCTTAATAAATCTCATCATTTTCACCATAGTTAAGAATTAAATTCAATTGTTTCTCTCATTATTATTATTATTTTTTTTTTTTTTTTTCAAATTAGGATATCGACAATTTAATGACGGAGGGAAATAAATCGCGAACGGTTGCGGCGACAAACATGAATTCGGAAAGTTCGCGATCCCACGCTGTGTTCTCCGTAATTTTGACACAAACGCTTACGGATTCGAAAAGCGGAGTCAGCGGTGAGAAAGTTTCGCGTATGAGCCTGGTCGATTTGGCCGGTAGCGAAAGGGCTGTGAAAACGGGAGCTGTGGGCGATAGGCTTAAGGAAGGCAGCAATATTAACAAGTAAGTCCTCGTCCCATTGAATTTATTAAAAAAATTCAAACAAAAAAAATTAAAAATAGAAAAAACGTTGTAACGTCTAACGATTCGCGTTCACACGCTTTCACCCAATTTTTTTTCTCTTGCGAACCCAATTTATAATAATTCCCGAGTTCCCACGATTCGGTTCAATATCGAATCGTCGTGCGAACAAACAAAATCGTTCAAATTAAGTTTACGAATAATCTAATATATATTTTTTTTTTCGCGTGTTTCGCAAATTAATTCCGAGAGAAAACAAAATTGAAAAATTGTTATTGAAAAGAAAACTGCGTTAAAATAGATTCGAATCAGATAAAAATTATTCTAGATCGTTTAAAATTACGATTAATCACATTTAATCTTTTTTTTAAATTTCAATATTGTTTAAATTTTATGTTTTATTTAATTTTTTTGAGGTTTAATCGTTAATTAATTGACCGAAATCGTGGGAACTCTGTTCGAATCCCAAAATAACTTTGCACGCCGCTCTCCGCAGTCGTCTCAAATAATTTTATGAATTAGTTCCTAAACAACAACGAAAACGACGAAAAACAAACGAAAAAAAAAAAAAAAAAAAAAAAAAACAATTATTTTTTTCTTTTCCCGTCAGATCTTTGACAACGTTGGGTCTAGTCATTTCGAAGCTAGCCGATCAGAATTCCGGTGGGAAAAATCGCGACAAGTTCGTGCCCTATCGAGATTCCGTTCTCACGTGGCTACTCAAGGTATTTAAATTTAGAAAAAAAAAAAACAAAAACACAAGCAAACAAACGAAAACAAAAATAACTAAATTTGTAACCTGTCTGTTGTGTACTTAATTAAAAATATGTGTGTGTGTGTATACGTTTTTTTTTTGTCTTTGATTTGAGAATTACCAACGGAAAATTGGGTGAGAATAGTTTGATTATATTTTCAGGACAATCTTGGTGGTAATAGTAAAACCGTGATGGTTGCGACGATATCCCCGGCGGCCGACAATTACGAGGAAACTCTTTCGACGCTTCGTTACGCGGACAGAGCCAAGAGAATAGTCAATCACGCGGTTGTCAACGAAGATCCGAACGCTAGGATAATTCGTGAATTGAGACAGGAGGTCGAAGCGTTGAAAGAAATGTTGTTGCACGCGACTGTGAGTTTGAAAATCGATATTCGTCCTTTTTCCAAATACATGTGTGGAGAGGGACGTCTCGAATCGCCGGATTATGTCGCTTTCTATTCCTCGATCGGGTTTATGATATTTTTTTTAAATATCGTTTGGATCCTACGATCTTACTAATTTTTTAAAAAATTTTTCAGCCTCCTTCCTCCTCCTCACGTCACCCTTTTTTTTTTTTTAATTAAGAGGTAATTGCTATTTCCCCTGTTTCTAGGGGATGACATTTTTTTTCCCAGATACTCAATCGAAATTGAGAAACTTTTTTTATTAAATTGGAATTGTATTCATGTTCCTTATATTTTTATTGTTTTGTTTTTTTTTTTTTTTAAATATAGTTTTTCTGAAATTTCAATATTTTATGCTTTCATATGTTTAAAAAAATGAATTCTATCCTGCAAAAATCGATACTTCGATCATTTTTGATGGAGGATCTATGTTTTTGCTGGATAGATTTATTTTTTCTCTTTTTTTGTTAAGCTAGGGAACCATTGTGATTTATTGAAAGTTTAGAAAATCTCGAATTTCTTTGAATATGACGAAAAAAAATTATGTATACCTATCAAGAACACGATGCCTACTATAATTTTATGAAAGAACGTGCTCAATTTCGATAACGTATCTGGAAAAAAAATTTAATTACATTTACAAGGGTCCGAAAAATCTAGAAAAAAAGAATCGTCGATCACATCGGAGGCTAGATGGGTTTAAAACCGTCGATTTGGGACGTCCCTTCCCATATATCTATCGAAATAAGTATTCGAAGATTCTATTCGAGGTCATGTTCGTGAAATAACGACGTGTTATATTTATTTTCAGGGTCAAGGCTCGGTCGTGGGCCAAAGACGAACGGACATAACCGAAAAATTGTCGGAATCCGAAAAATTAATGAAAGAAATGTCGCAAACGTGGGAAGAAAAATTGGTTAAGACCGAACGTTTGCAGCACGAGAGACAGCAGGCTCTTGAAAAAATGGGTATAAGCGTTCAAGCGTCCGGCATACAGGTCGAAAAAAACAAATATTATTTGGTCAATCTGAACGACGATCCGAGTTTGAACGAGCTTTTGGTTTATTATCTCAAGGTGAGTCATCTTCCATAACTGGCTCGTCGTATTTTATCGCGTTTCAACTCGATTATCGTCGCCTCATCGGTTCGAAAGATTCTAAAGAATAAATAAAATCGGACATAAAAAAAAGTAAAAAGAAAAAAAAAACTGAAGATAAAACGTTGGATGATTCTGTTGGATTATTCAGGACGTGACTCTCGTGGGCGGTCGATCGGCGACCACCGAGCAGGACATACAACTCCACGGATTGGGAATATTGCCGGAACATTGCGTTATTACGATAGAAGAATCGGGATTGTACATGACACCGTTGAACGGCGCTCGTTGCTTCATCAATGGAAGCCAAGTTGTCAACAAAACGCCTCTGATGCACGGCGATCGAATTGTTTGGGGAAATCATCATTTCTTCAGGGTTAATTGTCCCAGAAGTGCGACAGGTTCGTTATTGTTATTATTATTATTATTATTATTATTATTATTATTATTATTATTATTATTATTATTATTATTATTATTATTATTATTATTATTATTATTATTATTATTATTATTATTATTATTATTATTATTATTATTATTATTATTATTATTATTATTATTATTATTATTATTATTATTATTTTTATTTTTATTTTTATTATTATAAGGAAGGGAGAAATAATAATAATAATAAATACTATTATTACAACATTATTATTTTCAGCCTGCAACTTATATTCGTTCCAATATAATTTGCCGGCTGAAAATTATTTTCTCGGAAATTGATTCGTTATTATTATTATTATTATTATTATTATTATTATTATTATTATTATTATTATTATTATTATTATCATTATTATTATTATTATTATTATCACCATTTTTTTTTCAATTGTATTATCGACGACCTTTCCAAAGTTTCTTCTTCGCGATTTTTAAATTTTCATAACCCTTCATAAGTCGAATTCCAGTCGTGAAAATGGAATCATCTGGAAATTTTGAATGTAGAGTTATGAGTTGAAATTGTTTCGAGATTTTGAGAAAGTGAGAAAGAATTGAATGACCCAGAAAGATATGTGTGGCTTAAAATTCCATTTAAAATTCGGATGAAACGAAAAAAAATTACGTTGGTCTGTAATTTTTCTGATTTAGCTATCAGCAGCGAACCGCAGACTCCTGCGCAAAACATTGATTACAATTTTGCGAGAGAAGAATTGATGCTCAACGAGCTGTCGAACGATCCAATACAGAGAGCCATCGCGAGATTGGAAAAACAACACGAGGAGGACAAACAGGTTTGAATCAATCCTTCTAATATCCATGATTCAAGTGGTTATTTTCGGTTGTTTGCGGGAAAATGAAGTGAATTTCGTGATTTTTCTTTAGCCATGTTAGCATAATTTTATTAAAATACATTTTTTCATTTAAAAAAAATTCAATTTTGAGGAAATTATTCGCAGTTGTTCCAGAATACTTTTTTTTTAAAAGATCACTTGCCATTTGTTCCTTTAAACAATATCGATTTCGCTGGAAAGTTCGAATTTTAAGGTATCAAAAATCAGATTTTTGACCCAAAAAGATATAAATATCGGTCCAAATAAAAATTCCTTCCTTCACGATCGAGCCATTATAATTAGAAAACAATTAATCTCGTCAGGCTCACATAGAGCTCAGATCCTCATAAAATTCTACGAAAATGTTTAAAAATATGCTTCGAGATAAATAAAAAAAAAAAATTCCATTTTCCCAACCCAAAGACCAAGAAACAACCCCTTAACGCTGCGACCCCCCGCATTTTTTCTATTCTCAATTTCCTCATCTTCCCCGATGTTGACCCATCGTCGAACGCAGGTTGCTCTAGAGAAGCAGCGACAGGAATACGAGCGACAATTTCAACAATTGCGAAATATTTTGTCACCATCGACACCTTACTCGCCCTACGTGCCGTACGATCCTCTTCGAGGCGGCTGTCAGGGTGGCAAACTTCCGGCTTGCACGCCAACGACTCAGATGAGAGTCGAAAAGTGGGCCCAGGAACGCGACGAGATGTTCAAACGTTCTTTGGGACAATTGAAAACCGACATTCTCAAAGCAAACTCGTTGGTTCAAGAAGCAAATTTTCTCGCTGAAGAAATGGAAAAACAAACGAAATTCAGCGTTACGCTGCAAATACCGCCGAATAATTTGAGTCCCAATCGGAAGGTAATCGTTCAGTCGATTCACTCGCATTATTCTTTTCTCCTCTACATTTTTATTTCCATTTTTTAAACTTTTTTTCTACGTAAAAAAAATTTGTTGCTTTTAAAAATTTTTTTTTCAAGTTATTTAAAAAAATGTTTTCCTTTTTTTGGGATTTTTTTTTTCACCGGGTTTTTTAATTCTCGTTTATCGACCATTATGATTTTTTTTGTCACACTCTTGGATGTGTAGAGTGTATTTTTTCAGCGCGGGGCTTTCGTGAGCGAACCAGCGATACTCGTGAAAAGACTCAACATGGGAAGTCAAGTTTGGTCCATGGAAAAATTGGAGAACAAACTGGTCGAGATGAGAGATCTGTACGAAGATCGTAAGGATTCCAACAATTGTCCGATCGTTCCGGGTCTGAAGGTAAATTTTTGTCTTTTATCATCGTTTTGTGCGATGAAAATCAATTAAAATCGATCGATTATTCATTTTTTTCTCCAAATTGCTACCAAACTCAAAAGTCCACAAAATTCACGAACAAACGATTTTTTTTTTCTTCCCTCAATTTAACGCAGGACGAATTGCCGGGAAAAACGCAGGATCCGTTTTTCGAATCCCAAGAAAATCACAATTTGATCGGTGTCGCGAATATATTTCTCGAAGTTTTGTTTCACGACGTCAGATTGGATTATCACACGCCGATAATAAGCCAACAGGGCGAAGTCGCTGGACGGCTGCAAGTCGAGATAAGTCGCATGTCCGGACAATTTCCGCAGGACAGAATGTGCGAAGCCGCCTCGGATTCGTCGAGTTCCGGTGATTCGACGTCCTCGGAACAGGACGATTATTCGGGCTCGAGTCACATAACTTGTCGGGTTAAGATAAAACAAGCCAGTGGTTTGCCACTTTCTCTCAGTCATTTCGTATTTTGTCAATACACGTTTTGGGGACATCCCGAACCGATCGTCGTTCCACCGGTCGTTAATCCCGAATTGCCGGTTGCCAATTGCACTCCCGGACAGAGAGACTCGTTGGCGTTTAAATTTGAGGAAACGAAAGGCACCCAAGATTTCACGGTACCGATTACCGAAGAATTTTTGGAACATTGCGCAGGTAAAACTGGGAGATATATATATTGGGTTGATTGATTTATTAGATTGATTATTAATTTGATAAGGGAGAATTATGATTCGTTGATGAATGTAATTATAGTCTGTCATATAATTGAATTCTCATTATTATTATTATTCATTATTATTATTATCATTATTATTATTATTATCATTATTATTATTATTATCATTATTATTATTATTATTATTATTATTATCATTATTATTATTATTATTATTATTATTATTATTATTATTATTAATTATTATTATTATTATTATTATTATTATTATTATTATTATTTATTATTATTTATTATTATTATTATTATTATTATTATTATTATTATTATTATTATTATTATTATTATTATTATTATTATTATTATTATTATTATTATTATTATTATTATTATTATTATTAATTATTATTATTATTATTATTTATTATTATTATTATTTATTATTATTATTAATTATTATTATTATTATTATTATTATTGTGAATTATAGTAATTAATTCTCGAAAATAACATTTGCTTGGATTCTAAAAAACTTCGTATCCGTTGTCCGATTGATTGAAATAATTATTCACAATATATTTTCGCAATGGTGATTGCAGAAGGTGCATTGAGCATCGAAGTTTGGGGCCACAGAAGCACGGGCTTTTCTCGTAGCAGATCCGGTTGGGAAGTCGAACAGCAGCAACTCGCAAAAGCCCGATCCCTCGCAGACCGCTGGTCGGAATTGACGAGGAAAATCGAACTCTGGGTCGAGATTCAGGAACTCAACGAACAGGGCGAATATTCGCCGGTTGAAGTCGTCATGAAACCAGACACGTGGACCGGTACGATGAATCTTTGTGCACGATCAATTTTTTTTCCACGAAATTATTGTGACACACATTTTTTTCATACAGACGAACTATTAAATTGTTTTTTATTCGTTTTATTTATTTTAATTTTTTTTTTTTTTTGTAAAAGTTAATTAATTTTGTACGTGTCGTCGTTAGGAGGAATTTATCAGCTGCGCCAGGGCCAACAGAGACGGATACAAGTACGAGTGAAACCCGTACAAAATTCCGGCACGTTGCCGATTATTTGCCAATCGATATTGAGCATCGCGGTTGGCAGCGTTTCGGTGAGAAATCGTTTGCAAATACCGTTGGACAGTTATCAGGACGAGGATCTCAGTATACTCAGGGACAAGTGGAGCGACGCTCTGATGAGGAGGCGGAAATATCTCGATCAGCAGATACAGAAATTAATTAATAAGCAAGGTGGGAACATTTTTATTTTTTTTTTAATTTATGAAAATTGTTGGCTAAAAGGACGAATTAAATTGAGAAAATGTGAGTGCGGCCGGCAATTTGGTGTCGGTTGAATTGTAGTGTATGTGAAATTTGCGTCAATGTTGAGAAGGATGAATTTTTGAAGGGTTTTTTGAATTTATTTATTTTTTTTTTTTGTTTGTTGAAAAATGTTGCGTAGATAAAACCGAGCAGGACAAGGAGCGAGAACAAAGTCTCGTGGATCAATGGGTCAGTCTTACGGAAGAAAGAAACGCGGTACTGGTACCTGCCGCGGGTTCCGGTATTCCTGGTGCTCCCGCTGACTGGAATCCACCGTCCGGCATGGAACCTCACATTCCCGTATTGTTTCTTGATCTCAATGGTAAGCGATCGCTATTTATTCGCTTTATCGTTCCGATATTCGTGATTCTCATTCTCTTTCGTCTTCCGTATGGAAAATGGCGTCATTGTCCGTCAACTCGAGGCTTATTTTAATTTTATTTTAATTTTATTCTAATTTTATTCTAATTTTATTTTTATTTTATTCTAGTTTTTATTTTTATTTTTATTTAATTTTTATTTTTATTTTTATTTTATTTTAACTTTAATTTTATTTTTATTTTACAATAATTTCATTTTTATTTTTATTCTAATTTTATTGTAATTTTATTTTTAATTTATTTTAATTTTATTTTTATTTAATTCTAATTTTATTTCAATTTTATTTTTATATTATTTTGATTCAATTTAAATTATATATTAATTTTATATTTATTTTATTTTTAGGTTATTTAGGTTATTTGGATTTTATTTTTATTTTTATTTCATCGACGTACGATTTTGTGTAAAAGAATAAAAGATAAAATACTTAAGATGGTAATTGAAAAGAATTTCAGGATTTATTTAAATTGATTAGATCTTTCTTGACAATTTAAATTTTAACAATAATATTTTACATTAATATTTTATGTTAATAATAATTTATAATATTACGTTAATGGTCTCTTTTTTAAATTTATTTTCTATCGATACAGCCGACGATCTCTCGACGCATCAGTCGGGCGAGGAAGTCTCGGTTACCGGATTGAATTCAATCTTGCCTAAGGAACACGGAAACAAATTTTACAGTTTGCCGATAATACGGCATCTGGAGAAAGACGTATGCGCGATCGCCGCTTGGGACTCGAGCATACACGACAATCTTCATCTGAACAAAATCACAGACGGTAATTACTTCAACCAAATTGAGCCACATTTTTCGGAGCCTCTTTTGAATGTAGCGCCATAACCTATAATACCCCGGTGTTGCCATGTTTGTGAATTTTTTCCAACCCAAGCAAGCTTTACATGTTTTGGAAAAAGTAAAACGTTCATGAGATATTAGTTTATATCTCCTTCAAATTTTATCGAAATTTATTTATCAGTTACAACGTAATAAATGATAAAGTGCGTAAAAATCACGAACTCCCATAAGACTCCGTGTCAAGTGCTTTGAAATGAAATTATCAACGTCCGCTTTCAAAGTCAACCAAAGATTACAAAAATTTAACCGAGTCATTTTTTTAAATGTTCCAACATCTCCGCAAATTTTCATAATTTTTTGTTTATCAATCGACTTACCGAGGGTACTCCCTTTAAAGACAACGTTTTTGCGTGTTTGCGCTTCTCAACGTTTTTGCGTGTTTGCGCAGCCAACGAGAGGGTATTTCTGATCTTGAAAACAACGGTACGACTTTCCCATCCGGCTCCGATGGATCTCGTTCTGCGAAAAAGATTGGCGCTGAATATATACAAGAGACAGAGCTTTACGGATCGAATATTCAAACGAATCGTTCGCACCGATTGCTTGTCGCAAAGCGGAGTTACTTACGAAGTAGTTTCGAACATACCAAAGGCCAGCGAAGAGTTGGAGGATCGCGAAAGCTTGGCGCAGATTGCTGCCAGCGGAGAGGACAGTAATTTGGGCGACGGCGAGACGTACATTGGTTCGTAATCTTTGCGAATGCTATATTTTTGTGTCTCTGATTTTATATCATGCGAACCTTGATATTTATTTGATATCAGACCTTGCGAACTGCTTTTATATTATTCTTTTGGCTAAAAATCATTTTCTCATTGTTATCGGTTCGTTTGTTTTTTTTTTAAATTCGACAGAGAAATACACCCGTGGCGTATCTGCGGTCGAGAGCATTCTGACTCTGGATCGGTTGAGACAAAGCGTAGCGGTGAAGGAATTGCTGCAAGCCCAGGGTCAACCGTCGATGCGCAAAACAGCAAGCGTACCCAATTTCTCGCAGGTACTTCTGCCCCTTCAACGTCTCGGACGCACTGTATGCGATGCACATTTATTTTTTTCTAGTTTTATGTTCGTTTTAGCTTCCCACCACGAACTTTCTCTCCCTCACATTCTTTCTTTTCCATTCATTTATTTTTTATTATCGCATTTTTTTATGCTTAATTTTTTTTTTCATTTTTTTCTGTTTCATCCCAAAAACTATCCGCGATTTGTTTCAATCTTCGAATTTAACGTAATTCGTATCGAAATTTTGTAAAATATTGTTTGGAATTTTTTGAAAAATTATTCGCTATTGATTTTACCGTGGAAAGTTTTTTTGTGTTTTTTTTTTTTTTTGTGGAAAACGTACATAAAAAATACTTTGAATGAAAAATTACTGCTTTTGCATTTGAATTCATCTTCCATTGGAAGATTTTTCAATCGTTAGAGATCTTTTCTTTGCAAAATAATTTTGCTTCGGTCTTGGAACTAAAAATATTAAAAATATTCATATGAGAATAAATTTTAATTATCTTCGTAAATCGCAAAAAAATTCTGATAAACAATATAAATAAACAATATGAATTCCACTGTTGGGGGAAACAATTTTAGTCTATCAATCCTTGTTTAATCGCACGAAAACCTCAAAATATCGAAAGAGTATAATTCAAAATAAAAGAAAAAAATTTCATTATAAAATCTCAGATAATGCGATTCGATACGTCAATGGATTCGTTGAACGTGACGCGATCCGAGAGCGTGACGGATTTGAATTCGGAGCTGAACGGTTTGCCACATCCCCGAAGAGCGTCTATGGGCCACGCGAGAAACGACGAAAGTCTTCTGACGACTCCACCAAAACCTTTCGGTTTAGGTAAGCAACTTTCACTAATTTTTTCACTCGTCCTAACGTTATAAAAAAAAAATCTATAGCTCGAACAAACTCGAAACAAGCTCATAATAACCGATAAATCTCACGTATTTATCGTTCGTTATTTTTATCTTCACAAATATATAATATTCGTTATAATATTATCGTTAAAGAATAATTATTAAAAAAAAAAAAATCTATGCGTAAGCATTTTTCGATTATTATACGCAATTAACTTGTTCGTGTTTTCCCATAATTACTTTAAACACAATTCTTCACGGTACTGACACAAGTACATCAGCGGAAAGGTAATTTTCACTCATAGAAAAAATAATTTGAAATAAAAATAAACACGATTGTTACGGAATATATGAATTTTCCTTTGGCTATTGATGCATTTTTCTCACGTAATCTGATAATAATAATTTTGATGACACTTTGTTTATTTTTTTTTTTATTTTTTTATTTTTTTTTTTTTACTGTGGGATCGTTGAGATTCGCGCCGAATTGCTGCTGTGAAAGCCCGAAAGATATGCTCGGTAGCTTATTTTTGCCTTGATGACTCTTTACAATTATAATGAATGTCCCCTTGCTACACTCAACACGACACACTCAGGCATTGAAAACTTTCTTCCTTCTTTACTTAAAAATTTTATTTTATAATTTTTTTTTTTTACACATATTTTTTAAAGTTATTTTTTTTAGAGGAGGATTTGTCATTTTAAGTCGAATTAAGCTGGTTATATTCCACGTTCACTTCTCTACGAATCGCTTATCTCGAATCACAATTTAACACGAAGATTCAACGGTTTGCGTTTAATGAGATGTGGCTTATGCTGTGTTTTTTGAATATACCACTTTGTCATGCGACGATCACTATGGTATCATAATTCACCTTAGATTTCACTGTCTATGAATTTTGCCACCGTTAATTCCATTTGCTTTTCTTTATTCTTCTATAATTTCTTTGAAATCAAAACTATGTATTTTTCTTTGATAATAATCCTCCGAAATTTTTTGTTACGTGAAAAATTCTAAGCCAATGGCGAAAAGTTTTCGATTTAAATTACGAAAAAAATAATGTTTTTCTGGCTAATTAATTTTTCTTATATTATATTTAATGAATCTGAATTTACGTATAATAATAACAATAGTAATGATAATTATGATCATCTTATTAAATTATTATTATTATTATTATTATTATTATTATTATTATTATTATTATTATTATTATTATTATTATTATTATTATTATTATTATTATTATTATTATTATTATTATTATTATTATTATTATTATTATTATTATTATTATTATTATTATTATTATTATTATTATTATTTTTATTATAATTATTATTATTATTAATATTATCATTATTAATATAGTTAGAATTATAATAATTCTAATTATTTATATTTATTAATTTTGGTTATTCCATAAATAATAGCTTCCGTCACATTTTTATGTCAATACGCTATGTTCAACTTAGAAATCTTGCACTAGATTAATTGCCAATTATCATCCATTTTATCATATATTTTATTGAAAAAAAAATTAAATCCGGCTGATCAATATCTTCACCGAATTAGCATTCGTTGAATCGAGAACGATCCAGCTGTTAAATCAAAAAAATTGAAGAGAAGAAAATTAGTCGAGAGAAAGGAGTTGAGCATGGCTACTGTCATTCTGTCAGGCCTAGTGTTTACCGCAGCCAACATTTAAGCTCCACCACTTATAAAAAAAATAATAATTTGTTACCAAAAAAGAACAACGATTCCAAAACCGATTGGACAAAACGAATCGAACGAAGACAAGAACGATAAAAATTGAACGAAGAAAATGAATTGATAAAAAAAAAAAGAAATTCGTCGATCGAAAATTAATGATCGATCCAACCAATGAATTTTTTATGACACTTAATCTGTTCCTCTGTTTTTTAACCCTACGTCTACTTCTTCCACTATTTCGGCTCACCCAAGGCTCCATTCTCAACTCAGGTAAAATGGAGTCTTGATTTCGATATTTAATTGATGACGTTCAGGCAATCGTGATTTAGTAAATATGTCTCGTGAGTGGTTGAGTCTGTCTGTTGTTGTTTCACGGTTTATATTCTCTATTTTCTTGATTTTTTTTCTTTTTTTTTTTTTTTTTCATTTCGAAAATTTTAATAACCGTACAAGCTCGGCTCGTTTGATCGACGAAGCACTCATCGCTCCGGGCAATGCTCGGAAGATTCGAAAAAAATTAATCAACGAACGAAATAACATTGATTTTCGGAATTTTAATGATTGGGTTTTGTTTTCGTTCTTCGAAGCATTGCCTCGTGTTATTTTTGCACGTATTGTATGTTTTTTTGTCTGGATTGTAAGTGCGACGCGCTTTGCGAATTTGTAAGAATTGTATTTTTTTTTTTTTAATACGCATGTGAATGTTTTATGCGATGGAAGATAGATTTTACGTTTGACGATGCTTCGTCTTTTCGTTAGAATTGTGACGATAAATGCAACCGAAAAAAAAAAAAAAAAAAAAAAACCAATCGAACGAAAATTTTTTGCGAGCGTAATTTTCTTCGATATTTTTCGTAGACCGCATCCACGTATTGTTGTATCGCTTGTCATTCGCACAATCAACGCAGCTGTGATTTCGATTATTTTTTTCTTTCATTTCTTGGCTCTTGATTAGGATCTTAGAATTTTTTTCCCAATGATGATAATCGATCTTGCGACGTCTGGATTTGTGGACGAAAAAAGTAACGTGAGAGACCTGCGATACTACGATAAAACGTTAGATTTAAGCTTGGGTATGGTGCATGAAGAAGAAAAAAACGTGGGTGATAATAGCACGTGTGTCGATGAAATTTTTAGTACAAAAAAAACGAAAAAAAAAAAATTAATAAGAATAATTTAAAAAAAAAATATGTTTGACTTGTATTGGGTCTGGTGAAATGAGTGTCAATCATTGTAATATTTGCATTTTATGGCGAAGCGATGGAAACAATGTTAAATTAAAAATGAAAAAAAAAAAACAATTCTTCCTATCTGAGAATTTTTGTAATTTTCTAGATTTTTTGCAATTTGAATGGAAATTTCTCGTAATTTTGCTTACGAAATTCGTCGGGATGAAGAATATTCTATAAATACACGAGCCATGGGATCGAATTAAGAAGAAGAAAAATATAAAAATACAATTCAAATGGTTTTTAGTTTTTCTGGAAACGATTCGAGCAGCTTCTCTTCGAAATAAATACTGAAATCAATAATTCGAATATTCTACGACGTATTTTATCAGTTTCTCGATTAATCTGCAAGTCAAATTGCGGTGTAAAAATATCTCGAGAGCGACATTCTTTCCATCGCTGACGACAATCTTGCCGACATCATCGGCAATTATGAATTAATTAATATTAATTCGAATCTCACTAAAATATACTAGAAAATTAAAAAAAAAATATATATTCGATGGATTTACGACGAATTGTTGTACAACGAATTAGCCATCTGTATAAACAGAAATTTTGTTAGAAGAATAAGAATAGAACTTGTAGTCTTCGTTAACAAAAAAAAAAAGTAAAAAAAGATAAATAAATAAATAAATAATCTTAATAAGTAAATAAATGAATAAATAAACAATCTGAATAAGTGAATGAATGGATAAATAAATAATCTCAACAAGTAAATAAATGAATAACTTAAATAAGAAAATAAATAAATAACCTAAATGAATTAATTAATTGATTTAAAAAAAAAAAAAAACAAACAAACAAACTAAGATATCGTGGATTGTAATCAAGAAATCTATCTCCTTTCAGCGAGACCAACTTTTCTCAATCTGAACCTGAACCTCAACTCATTGACACGACTGCAACAGTCCACGTCAGCCAAGTGTAGGTGACACTCGCTGTGAATCGTCGTTCCAGAATGGATCCTCCAAATTTTCCATTATTTTTTTTCCTCGTCTCCTTTATTTCGTTTTACTTCCTATAAAAACCTTCTTAAAATTGTTCCAGCTCTGGAACGGCAGATTCGGTCATTATTCGGTAGACTTCTGTAGTTTACACTTTATTTTCATTTACGTTATCCTTCCCGCAATTTTTGTTCTAGTCTCACCGATAGGTTTTCACTATTGTGTTGTTATCGCTTCGAAAACAAAAAAAATTGGCAATTATGCAGAAAGTCGATGCCACATAGATTTCTCTGGAATTGAAGTATTTTATAGAGAATATTTTCTGAGTAATTTCATATGGAAATGTTGGGCACCGAAACCAAGCCTTCGTACGGTTATGAGTGGTCGAAAGTTTCTGACATGTCTTTTAAAATTCAATAGATTGTTGATATTTATTCGTTCAGGTTATTAGGGTAATCGGAAATTGTACACGTAACGTTTTTAACCCGAAACGTATATAATTTTCGAATTACCTAAATTAATTAATAACCTCAAAACATAACCTAAATAAATGTATGAAAAAAATAAACATAATCGAAAATGCAACAAAAGAAATTAAAATTTCATTGGAATTTTTTTTTCAACGACCTTGAAATGATAAAAATCGGTTTCCACGCCTTATATCCATGTACAAAGTTGATTAAAAACACCCCCAGAATAACGTACTTCAATTTCAGAGAATTCGATGTGCCGTCAACTTTCTGCATAATTACCAAAAAAATTCTATATGTATAAAATATATAAATATATAAATACACCGTTTTCTTTTTTGGGTTAATTTATATTTTACTTTAGTTTCAGATATTTACTTTTAGAATTTGTAGTCGCATGTATTATTTTATTCGTTTCATTCACTCGTTATTAATTCTTATCGAAAGCGATCTTGCAGGCGCAATTTTGCCTTGAAGAAAAGTTTTTTAATGGAGAAAAAAATATTATTTATAGAAATAATTGAATCAAAAATGATTGTACGAGATCGTTTTTGATGGAATTATTGTCGTTGAATGCCCCCCAACCGTACGCTAATTCGCAATCCCGTTTAACTTAGTAAATTGTCCATTTTTAGCATCGCCAAATATGGTTGTTAGTAAGTTGGGACTTCGTATGACGACTCTGCACGAGGAAACGTCGAACATTGGGAATCAATTGTCATCGCCGATGGCTAACGACGAAGAGGAAAAGAGCGATGCAGATTATTCCGAGTACGAGTCATATCAGGTAAGAGAACGTAACGAGAACCTTGTCGAAACTTTTGCATCTTTCTCATCCTTGATTTTCCAATCCTGTGAGATCTTATTAATCGGAGAGATGGAAAGCCATAGCAAAAGTGTGGATTTGAAGAAGATACAGTTCGGTCCACGCAACGTGCGCGTCGTTGTAACTTCAAAAGTACGCGTTGCGAAAAAAAATGTTATATACAAAAGTCGCATGGCTCAAAACGGTGCACTACGTAGTGCATCAATTTTTTTTCATACGTCGAGGCGTTTAGAAGATTCGAAGGACAACTTTGTTTTTTTAAACAGATCGCTATACTTTTAATATCAAAATATGGCGAAGAATCGAATTCTGAGTAAAAAAGTATCGATCTTTATTAGCCCAAAACCTAACAGCTAACGAATAATTTCACTTTGTTACTCCCAAATTTTCTTCGCGTAATATCAAATTTGGAGATTCAACCTTATCACAAATTTCCTCGTGGAAAAAAATTCGTTTATTATCTTCAATTCCTATGCGAACAGTTTGCAAATTTTAATCTCTCAAGCCTCTTTATTTCGGCGAAATAAAAAAAATTTGCAATCTTGCGAAATGATGAAAAAAATAAAAAAAAAAAAAAAAAAACAATGTGTAAGATCGATGTAAAAATTGCGTCCAGGCGCCGTCCAAACCCGTAAAACCGTTAACGACATCACGAACGTTGGATTCATTGGCCGAATTGCAATCGACGAAGATAAACACGCCAAGCATGAGCAGCAGCGGTTACGGTTCGCAAGCCGTTTCAACGACGAATCTCACGTCCGAGGATTCCATCTCGATGAAATCCATAAGCGTCGACGAGACACCGGATCTTGAATATCGTAGTATCTTCGACGTCAAGAGAATCGACAACAAAATGGACAGCTCGCTCGTCGAAGAAACCCCGGAGGAATATCTCGGCGAGATAAACACCGAATTGGAGAAGTTGAACGTTATGGAAAATGCTTGTACTTCCGGTTAGTTTTAGATGAATTTATGAATTTTTTTTTTTTAAATATTAAGAAAACAACCATCGTTTCAATTTCATTTTAAAAAATCTTTAATTCCTGTAAAGTATCTGTCAAAAAAATTACTTCCAATTAAAAATTGGCGAAATAGCAGATACGACTTGAAAAAAATCGTAAGTGGGTGTGGGGGGAGGGGAAGGAGGGGTCGAAAAAAATCTTCAATAAATTCAGTGCGATCCGAAGATCCAAAAAAAACAAAAAAAAAAAAAATCACGACGATTTATTTTTTTTTCGAGTTAAAAAAGGAAAACCTTCTTAGAAAATACTTACACATCATAAACACGAAAGAAATCGTATTAATAACGAACATTCCGGCACTCTGATTGTTAAAAAAAAAAAAAAAGATGAGAATTCTTCGATCATCAGCGACGATCTTCCACAAATTCTATATCGAATATATAGAATTTTTTTTTTTATTTTTCCCGTGTGCGCGTTTGTTTTTGTGCATTGCAGATCACGAGACGAGAAAAAATGTTGACAACTGCGGTGCTTATTCCGAAATGGAGATGCAGAGTCCGATGATCGATTACGACAAGAGTCGAGAAATTAGAAAATCCACAAAGACGAACGATGGAATTTTAACGTCGTCCCAGAAAATAATAATATTTCCGTCCGAGACTCTCACGAACGAGATCGTCGTCGAGGCGGTTAACAACGAAATGGACATCAGTCAGACGTCGAATTCGGGGGACGACAGTCCGTTGGAAGGCAACTCAATCGTTCACACGAAATTGGCACCGGGGAAGGTAAAAGATAAACGAAAGAAAAAAAAAACAAAGTAGAAGAGAATTAAATTGATTGGTATTTATTTATTTATTTTCTTCGTTTGGTTTTGGGATAAAAATCTTGTCAGATGGTTTTTGGGTGATTTAGATTATTTTCGACATTTAAATGTAAAATGTCGAAGAGTGAATTGCTCGCGGTATGAAAATTTTGATGGAAATGAAAATGATCAGGTGGTGAGGAGGCGAAAAGCTTCGAGCAGTTCCGGAAGGCCTCTGAGCTCACAGCACAGGGCTTCGTTTCCCATGGTCCGTCCATCGCTGTCCGAAAGCAAGGTTGCGGCTCGGTTGGAACAGTCTTTGCAGCCAAATATGAATTACGAGAACGGCGATGACAATAGCTCGTCCGAACGCATCGACGGTAAGTCTAGACGCAACGATCGAATAAATAATTTATTAACGAAATTTATTTTAAAAAATTCGATTTCGATAGATTCGAGTAATTTTCGTGACGCGATAAAATTATTCTGTTGTTGTTATTATTATCGATGATAATAATTATTAATTATTATTATTATTGATAACAATAATTGATAATAATAATAATAATAGCGATAATATTATTCTGTTATTATTACTATTATTAATAATAATTATTATTGTTATAATAATAATAGCGATAAAACTATTCTGTTATTATTATTATTATTATTATTATTATTATTATTATTATTATTATTATTATTATTATTATTATTATTATTATTATTATTATTATTATTATTATTATTATTATTATTATTATTATTATTATTATTATTATTATTATTATTATTATTATCATTATTGATAATAATAATAATTATTATAATAATTATTATTATCAATAATAATAATAACAGAATAATTTTATCGCTATTATTATCATCATTATTAATTATTATGATTATTATTATTATTATGATTATTATTATTATTATCATTATCAATAATGATAATTAATGATATTAATAATAATAATCATTATAATTAATAATAATTATAATAATTGTAAAATGTATATGAATGAAATAAAATTGTATCTAATTATTTTGACAGACGACGTGAGCGACAAGAGTTCGGCATTCGGTTCTCGGGCCGATTTGACGAGAATCGAGGCACCTCTGCCGGATTGGGTTGTAGTCGGGGAGTCGGTGATGGTTCGTCCTTACAGCTATTGCGGCGTTATCGCTTACGTCGGTCCCACGGAATTTGCCTCCGGTAATTGGATCGGCGTCGAACTCGACGCCCCAACCGGTAATTTATTCATTCAATTTAAATTATTTCATTCAATTTACATTATTTCATTCAATTTTTTCAATCTAATACAATTATTAGATCGATAAACTGATGAAAAACTACGAAAATTATTCAATCATTCAATTAAAAAGCTGATAAATTAAAATAAAAACCAAGAAATTACGAAATTATTGAGTTATTGAATCATTAATTACTTTATTTATTCAATTTAGATTATTTCATTTAACTTTCTCAATCTCATACAATTATTAGATCAATAAACTGATAGAAAACTACGAAAATCGTTTAATTATTAAATTAAAAAGCTAATAAATTAAACTAAAAATTCTAGAAATTACAAAATTATCGAGTTTTTGAGCTATTAATAACTTTTTTGAGTTCATTTTCCATGTAATTATTTTTCGACGAATGTTACCGAATTAAATTGCAACGTTGGAATTATTCAGGAAAAAATGATGGTGCGGTCAATGGCCACCGGTACTTCACGTGTCGATCGAAATGCGGTATTTTCGTTAAATTCGACAAGCTGATACAGGACAGACGAGGAAGAGCACTGAGAAGCTTCACGAAACAGGAACCCGCGGCGCCGCCACCTTCCTCATCGATGCGCAGAAGTCTCAGCAGAGGTGAGAATTTTCAATCGATTCGAACGAATTTTCGAACCTCCCCCTGACGATTAATTACGGAATATTTTTAAAAATTATTAATTTTTTTTAAAAATTAATCTTTTCCTTAAATAATTTAATAATTTTCGAGGCATAAAAAAATTCAGAATCTCGCTCTGGATTCACTTATTTTGTTTCAGTGCTTGATATAATATCGATACGGTATTTAGAAAAAGGTTAAAAAATATTTCATGATCAAGTCGATGGAAAATCGATTTTTTTTATATTTCCAACTGCGTAAAACCCCTTAATAAATTTTATACCTGCACAATTATTTATTATTATTTACGCAACAGATTATAATTCATGGAATGAAAGCCAAAGAAAAAAAAAATTGTATTTTAATTTTGCATTTTAATTTTTCATGCATTTTTTATTTGATTCATTAACGATGATTCTTCGATAACTCCAGGCGAGGGTTTGCATTCCCTGCACAGAAGTCGAAGTCGAGGCGAGGGTTTGTCAACAGCCGGCACGCGTTCTTCGCCCCGCGGCAAATGAGAGACAAAAAAACCCTTCACCAAACAATCCCGCGACCATCGCTCGCAGATTTACCAAAACTTCGCTGCGAATCGTTCGAGAACGAAGAAAAAATAAGGAATAAACGAAAGAAAAAAAAAATAACGAAGAAAAATCATCAAGAAAATCTACAAAATCACGAAATAAAAAATAAATCCTAGTTGCTACATGCCTAAAATACGTGTAGCGGCGATGTTTTCAGTCCTTTAGAACTTAGGACAGCTGAAATAATCAGCTGTCACGATCGCAGACTAGAATAAAAAATAATTAAAAAATCGGCAAAAATACTAAAAAAAAAAAAAAATAATAATAATATATACATAAAGAAAATGAAAAATAAAACTCACACGAAAAAAAAAAAAAATCACACAACCACACAGTTCACGTACGAGACGAATGAGCGATGAATTTGATCGATGCATTCCAAAAACTTAGACTTTTGTCACGCGACGATGACGCAAACGCGCGCGAGTTTATTCGACATTCGTCGAATTTAGAAATGAAAGAAATAAAGATAAATAAAAATTAATTAAATAGAATTCACTCGCGTTAAACGAGAATACATTGTATACACTATTATTATAATGTACGGTTGTACGGCTTAATTTTTCTAACTTGGTAATTTTTATTTTTACGTTGACGCGAAAAAAAAAAAAAAATAAGAAATGAATCAAATCAAAAGATGAAAAGTAAATTTTTAAAAAAATTTAAGAAAAAATATTTGCGAGTTGAAACTTTTTTGCCAGTTGATTCTTTCGAATTTGAGGCAATGAGCAAAGTTATTTAATTATTTGCGAGGAATATCGTCAATAATTTTGGCTAAATCGCAGAGAAAAATTTTGTGAATCGTCTTAAATTCTAAGAAAGCAATTGGCTGGTTTAAACTCGTAGCTCGTTCCCTCTCCGAACGTCGCAAAGCTCGACTCTATCGATTTTTACCTTCAACAACGATCTTTTTTTTATTGTCTACGAATTATTACGTCCGAAAGAATGAAAAAAATCGAGTCAAATCTCATTAAAAACTTGGCTTTATTCGATATTTCACCGATCGATGGATTTCACTCGTTCGATTCAATGAAAAAAAACCTCTGTGAACATTTCTTCATTCACGAAAAAAAGAAAAAAAATCATTCGAACCGATATATCGAAAATTTTCCAAAGCTTCGAAAGTAAATAATCGATATTTATTTATTTTTTTCGAATTATTATTATTTTTTTTTCTCAATCCCACAAATCCGAGCCGCTCTTTCGATTATGACGAAAAATAACCGCGAATACATTTAACGACTTTCCACGATTTAAGGAAAATTTAAGGAAAGTAGCTCGAATTGCCGTCGAGTTAAATGCGTGTAAACTTTTACGATATTTACACACACGAACACACAAATCCGGACAACTTTTTTTCCGAATATGTTTTCCGAACGTTTCAGCACATTCCGAAAATGTTGACGCGAAAATTCCAGAACAAAAAAAAAAACAACCGACGAAAAATAATTCCACCATCAAAAAAAAATCTTCCTCCGTGAGGAAACGAAGGAAGGAAAAAAAATGGAAAAGAGAGATTTGAAAGAAAAATAAGAACGAAAGTAGATGAATTTATATACCATCTCGTGGTATTTTCTTCAACAGCCGTCTTCTCATCGCGAATTCACGTTTATTAAAAATATTTACTATCGAAAAAATAAACTAAAATAAAATAAAAATAACAAAAAAAAAAAACTCGACGAGAGTCCAGAAGTGATCTCCGATTTCAGGGTATACTAAAAACCGTCACGCTCACATGAAAATATTACACACACACACACACACGTGTAAAATCCTGATTAATATCTCGCAATCAACGTTTTTACATAATATTCGTAATAAATAATATGTATATTAATTCCACAAAAGAAAAAAACCAACAACAAAAAAAAAACAAACATAAAAACCGACTTTCCAAAAAAAGAAAAAAAAAAAATTGCCGAATTCGGGAATTTGACAAAACATTGACGAATCGTCGTGCCGTGAATTATGATTATGATACGATGATTGAAATTAATCGGTAATTATTGATTAACCCGTGACAAGCCGAAAATTCAGTCGCATTATTGTTAAAGAAAAAATTAAACGTAACGTAATATCGAACTGACGAATTATTCGCTACGTTGTATGTAGATTATTTAAAGATTTTATATATATACAGTTGTTTCATATGATATTGTATTTTTTTAGAACGATCCGTTGAGTTCCTTGCGTTTTTCTTCAATTTTTGTAAATTTTTTTTTATTTTTGTTTCTCATTTTTTTTCTTTTGTTTTTCGATTCGTTATCTTGTTTTCGTATTTTTCCTTTTTTTTCCACGCCACCTCCGCTGTTCATTCTCCTTCCTACGTTGTCCCCACGTTTCACGTTTGTACCATAAATATCGTCTATGTGCGCTTCTTCCTCCGTTATTTGCATAAAATACGAGATACGAAATTAATCGATATGTATATCTATTTTTTCTTCGCAATTGAACGCGAAAAATCGTCGAAATTTTATGTCGTTCGTGAAATTAAATCGCGTAAAAAGCCGCGACTGTACGTGCAAAAAATGTCGTCCCTATCTAAAGCCCTCATCGACGTTTCGACGACGATTCATCGCTGTTTACTCGTTTTATTTTTTAATTTAGTTTAATTTCTTTACGGTTAAAAAAAAAAAAAGGCAATCTGTGTTTTTAGAGGTGTCCGCGTTAAATTAGGGATGCAATATTAGGATTATTAATTTTAGTGGAATCTAGCCGTATAAGTGAACGAGCTTTGCTTCATTGTATCAATTGCGCAAAATATGTTTATCATCGTTTTAATGATTATCGTTTTATCGACATTTGTGGGTTTTGCCAATCGACGATCGCACGATTACGAACTGAAATGAAAAAAAGACAGAAAAGAAAAAAAAACAACAAAAGAAAAATGTGAAAAAAAAAAATCTATACCACGTCTTTATTTGTATGGTAGTTTGGTCTTCGTATAAAATTGTTTTATCGGCTATTCGATGATACGATGAAAGATTATTTATTTTGTTATTTTATTCTTTGTCCGACCGAAACCTAGTCTCTTAAATCTTAAAGTAACGACGAACGAAAAAAAAAAAAAACAAAAAAATAAGCGTAAAAATAAATTTAAAAAAAAAAAAAAACAACAAGAACGACTTAACGGGAACGAATAAATCGACGGTGATTTGTACACCGTGAGAACGTAATTCGTATCGACGAATCCTCGAAGCTGAATCAAATCGTGACGGACTATAATATTTTTCGAACTTCACGAGTATAAAAAAATTGTGTCGAGTTGAAAATTAATGTTTAAAAGAAATAAAAAATTGAAAAAAAGAAGAAGAAAAAAAAAACAAACATACGAGAAATTAAATAAAATCTATCGAGATGTGTGAGACGAGAAATGATACCGAATAAGTAATGGAAACGAAGAAAGAAAAATCTGCAACAAAAACAAATAAAAAACAAAACATTTGTCCATAATGTGAAAATGAAAATGAAGAAAAAAAAAACAAAAACAAAGAAGAAAAAAAACCAAGAATGACAAAAACTATTCCTGTCCAATTAGAACAATACTTATTATTATTATTATCACTAATGAACATATTATTGTATGTAATATTTATTGAATATGAATATAATGATAGCAAAAATTGTCTTGGGCGCGGTGTTTGCCCCGTCGAAATGTCGAAATAATAATAATAATAATAATATTAATAATAATAAATAATATTAATAATAATTGCCACGATGGGAAGACACTGTGACCGGCGAAGGCACCTGTCCATTGTTGGGATTCCAGAGTTGTTGAAAAAAAAAAAAATACATAAACGACGAGTGAAGAGAATAAAAAAAAATAATTAAAAAATAAAAAAAAAAAAACAAACCAAACACACCCACACAAATTAAAGTACTCATGTCACTGCGATGCTACTATGCCTACCTTGGTACAACATTATTACAAATAAAAACTTTAATTTCAATTCAATCCGATTCGCTATATTTCAATCCTCTTCGCGTTATCGATTGTTTATTGAACGCGTGCCACGGGTTAAACATTTTTCGTCGTTGTCATTCGGTAATTGACAGGATCAATGGCGAAGCGACTTGAAGGGAAACATTCGAGTTGACGGTGGAAAAAATAGATGAATTTAAGGAATTGATATCTTAAAAATGGGTTGTTCGATTTTATTCAGGTTTGTTTTATTTTAATGTGTACAAATTAGGGTGGCTAGAAGAAAAATTGACGATTTCAAATGGTTAGCGTTCATATTTTTAAGGGTCGCCGACGATTTTTCAAGTTTTAGCATTTGGTTAAAGTGGGGGGAACATGAAATTTCTATTCAAAAAATCGTAGCTCCGTAAATTTTATAGCTACTTCGTTCCCGTAAGTTCCATTTGAAAGCTCTTTAAAAACCGCTTAAAATGGCACGCGGACCTTTTAAATCCGATTGCAACTTCCGTCCATAATTTTGATGTTTCGTAAAAAAATAATCGATGGAAGTTGCGATCGGATTTCAAAGCTCCGCATGCCATTTTAAGCGGGTTTTGAAGAGCTTTCGAATGGAACTTACGGAATCGACGTAGCTATAAAATTCGCGGAGCTATGATTTTTTTAATGGAAACTTCATGTTCTTCCCATGTTAATCAAATGGGAAAATTTTAAAAATCGTGGGTGACCCCTAAAAACGGTAAGATCGGGTTCATCTTTGGGCAGAATTCTACGGATGCAAGATACTTTGTAGTGAATGCTCACCATTTGAAATCAGAAATTTTTTTACTTTATTTTCGAACCACCTTAGTATGAGATGACATGTTGAGGTATGCTGACGAATTTTTTTATTGTCTGCAGTCCCCAAATTTACACGCAGTCGGTTCGTCCAAAACAAAAATTTCAAAAAGATTCTCAAAATACAATGAATGATGCCCTTCGCAACGTAGGATTTTTCGAAAAAGAATATTTTTTTTCACCAAATGGCGACGGATTGAACTTCGCATACATTTTTCAACCTTAATTTCCGACCCTTCTGGCTTGGTAAAAAAAAATAATTAAGCGAAAAAAAATCCTGCGTTGCGAAGAGCGTCGTACATAACATTTTGAGAATCTTTTTGAAATTTTCGTTTTCGATTAACCGACTGCGTGTAATCTTTGGGACCGTAGACCGTGCGAGCGAGGGACATTTTAAACTCCAGCCATGACAGCAGCGCTCTCACTCGATATATATTGATAAAAAAATTCGTCAGCATACCTCAACATGCTTACTTTCGAATAAAACAAACCCGAACAAAATCCAACGAGCCGTTTTTGAGATAATAATTCCGAAAATTCACCTACTTTCCCCGTTCTTCACTTCAATGTTTCCCCCTTAATTCTATGTCGCGAACAACATTTTTTCTTCAACCTCGATTATATTTTGTACTAACTTGTAATATTTGACATTTTTTATACGCTTCTGATAATTCGTCAATCTTCGAATAACGATTGAAAAAGATTTGATTAAATTAAAAAAAAAAAGCATAATTGAAGGATCGTGAACTCTTATCCTCGTTAAAAATGCAGGAACATCTATTTTTGTGGAAATGTATAAACTGTACACACCGCCGCAAGGAGAAGAGGGATTGAAGGAGAAGCGAGAAAAGGGCGGGGGGGGGGGGCAAGACGCGCTGTGCCACAGCGGTTTAAGGGACCAGGATTGTATAGTGCTTTTAATCGAGATCACGCATTTTAAGATATCAAACGTCGAGTTTAAATAATCCGCACGATTCGCACTATACCGTCTTGGATTCTTAGCTGCTGTTATCCGCAACGTGATTACACTCAAATGTCTCGAATTATCGGATTGAACAATCAACCGACGAGTTTGTAATAATAATAATTAAGGGGTACGTCGTCCAAATGTCCAGATTACATTTTTTTCATTGATTTTATTCCATTTTTTAATTATTGTTATTCGAGAAAAAAATCGTATCAACGATTCTCGCGTATATTTTATAATTTTAATTATAATTTATAATAACTAATAAGTTTTGCAAACGATTGCTGGCTTGTCCAAATTTTTTTCTTTTCGAATTATAGAAATTTTTGACGGAATTAATTTTCCAAGGAAAAAAAATATTCTCACCTCGATATATATTAATAATTGTTTTTTTTTTTTTGGGATTTGATAGGTACTCGAATCAAAATTGACGATTCGCGTAGCGACGTTCGTTTCATGATATTTCGATAAAGCTGGTCCCCTTAAGTCCGCAGCATTTGCGCTACTTTCAACGTAGTTCGCAAAATTTATTCCATCCCAAGAAGAAAAAAAAATAATTGAACAAATAAACAAAGACATCGTCCATTTTTTGATCGTGAATTTATTATTCAATAACTCAATAACTATTAATCTAATAATATAAAATAATATCATCAATAATAAATAACGATTATTATTATTATTATGATAATAATAATGATACTCATTGAATTAGATATAAAAATAATAATAGCGCATTTGGGGCTTTCGATGAAGCTTTCACACACCTCAAAAAAATTAATTAAGATCATAAATTTTTACGACCAAACGATTTTACGAAACTTTCGCGAACGCGAAAGACTCAAGACTTCAATATGAATTATTATCGCTTGGATTAATTGCAGAATTTAATAACAAAAAGTTAAACGAACAAATAAAAATGTCTCGATGAGCAGCCAAACTCGTCAACCAGTCAGGTTGGCTGATGATATTTAATAAGCTCATCTTCTACAAGACTTTGAACCATTTGCCATAATTATCACAATAAACAATTCATTCTGTCCGAGAAAAAAAGAAATGTATTTAAAAAAAATCTTTTTTTCAAATGATCATAATTAATCCGACTCCTTAAAACCATTTCAGTTGCAATAATTGGCTTTATTTTGTTAAATTTGTGAAGCATCGAGGGATGAAAATCTCCAACGACTGATAAATAAATACATCTCCATTACAATTCGATTATACATAAATTTTCGTAACGATCGGAAAAATTCTTCGTGTATTCCATTGTAAGAAAGCTGCAAAGACATGTAGAAATCGTAATAATGCGTACACCTTATATACACTCGTGAATTTTCGACACAACAATTATTCAACCTATTCAAAATAACAAAGATTCATTCGAATATAATGTAAAAAAAATGGAATTGATCTTATCGTCGTGGATGCACGAGAATTTGAAAGAAAAATCGTGTTTGCAAAATTTTCAACGTTAAAAGATGTAATCAAATGATTCCGTTCGAAACCGGGTGTACATAGATCGTCCGATAAAGCCCAGTTTTATTATTTTTGTTGTACTTTCGATGCTGATCTGGCATTTATTTCAATCGTTCATTGATTTTTCTGAATGAAATATCGAAAAAACGTAATTCACACGAGAATTACTCATTCGAAATTATCAAACATTCCTCACGTGACCCAATTTCACGTAAAATACAAGAAGACCAAAAAAATCTTCATTTTTTTTCACAAATCATTTGATTGCAAATTTTTTTACCAATCATTCGCGCGATTCAACACGAAAATAATTAAAAGTTTTCGGAAAATTTGCAATCATTCGACAAAACATAGGAGAATTCGACGAATCATGGAAAATGTGGCGAAGTTTTGTTTTCCAGATTTAGTGCGTAAAATGGTTCAATTTAATTTGCAAATAATTTAGTGCGCGAAAAATTGAATGGGCTTCGTGTGAAAATGAATAAAAATGTATAGAATCGATATTAGGTGACTTGTGGGTAATGAGAATGAAAAAAAAAGAAACGAAGGAGAGCTTCGTACTCTCCTTCGTTTCTTCGATTGAAATAATAATGATAATAATAATAATTTTTGAAAAAAATCTAATTTTCCCCCAAGTTGCATGTACATACATGAATAGACGCGAACATTTGTCAAAGTACGTATAGTTTTCCGGGTACGGTGTTAAATGTACGAGTAGTGAGGCGATAAAAATAATTTTTCGTGTCTGTCTTGAAAAAAGAAAAAACCAAAAAAAAAAAATAAAAAAAATCATGAATAAAGCAAAATGATTAATAGCCGCGAGCGTTATGTGAATGTTTCGATAATTATTAATGAGCACGAAACTTGTACCATCGACGCTTGTAATTTTTGTCGGGCTTTTTGTGGTCATTCGGTGAATAATAATTGTGCGTAATCAACGCTCGGACGCCCTCGATGCCGTCTGCGACGGAGAGGGAAATTTAATGAATAACGAAATAAAAAATGATTAAAAAAATTTGTATCGATCATTTGTTTTCCTTTCGGCAATTAAGAGAAGCAAATGAGAATTTCTTTTTTTTTTATTCAAGATTGTGGGTTCAATTTATAAATAGAAAACCAGAGAAATTACCTTTAAACCCTAAAATGTATGAATAAAAAACTAGAGAAATTAAGAGAATAAAATAATTATAAATATCGTTTTTCAATTAAAATTGAACCTCGATATTGATAAGTCGAGAGGGTCAAGAATCCACTCACACTGGGCCGAAGATAAATCGCAACGAATATTTTCAAAATCACAACAAGAATAAAAAATATAAAACGAACAAAAAAATTATCCTTAATAGAAAATTCCAGATATTTTTTTTTTCACTTCGTTCAATGATAAAAATATGTAATAAAAAAATATATCTAATTTCGAAGATTGATCCTCGGTAGTTTGGCGAAGTCACGAAGAGCCCTCCCGGGTCTCTTCTGGAACTGCGGTGGCGAGCAGAAATGCGTCGAAAGGAATCCAAAAAAAACGAAGACGAAAAAAAAAAGAAAATTAATTTCTATTCAGGGGATGGTCGAGATAGTCATCGATGGGGATCGTGAACGTTATACATATAAATTGGTTATCCTCACAGGACGAGCCTCCTCGGTAACGAATTCAATGAAGCGAAGAGGAAGAAGGACGAATACACGCAATAAGAGCGAGTCATCTCCGATCCGAAGAAAAAAAAACAATCCAATGACAATAAAATTGAATTAAACGAGATTCTCGGATTTATCATCATTTCAATAAGAAAAAAAAAGTATTCACATGAAATATCAAAGGTAAGAAATTGCTTAGAATTTATTCGTATCCGATACGTTTCAATATATATTAATTATTCAAATTAATAATAAATAAAACAAACTAAATTAATTAAATTAAATATTTTAAATTCATTTGATAAATTTCAATTAATTATTTTAATATACATTTAATTTATTTCAATTAAATATATATTATATGTCGGTGAAAAATGGTCGATCGATGAAATATTGGCGATGTCGGCACGCCGCGCATACGCAAAGTTTAACGCACGGTCCGACGACGGAAAAAAAAAATGTCTTAAATCGTGACAAACGAGGGTTTCAGACGATTCGACCGACTCGTCGGCAATTTTTCAATTGTCGCAGATTTCCTACACGCAGTTTGTCGCTCGGTTCGTTCATCCGTTTCGTAGCGTCGTCGGAGTCTCGACAATAGGGCCGCGATCTAGATTTCGTCGTCTCGGTCCGACGACGAATGATTTAGAAATGCGCGATCGTTGGAGATCGAGATCGAGAGAATGAACGAATGAACGTGTGTAGTTTTTATTGCGTACTCTTGGGCCTAAGCTTGGGCCAATCACTCATTTAGAACAATCGAATCTTGGTGCTTTGGATTAAAACAATAAAAGTATAAATGTGTATGAAAAATAAAGGAATAAAAAACAAATGAATTAACGAGTCCGAGAAATACTCATCTTTGTGATCTAATAAGAATTCCGTGTTGTGATTCACGATTGATTATCGATCGCCAAGCGACAAAGCGGGAGACTCATGAAGGAACAATTTTAACATAATGGCAACCAAGGCGAGTGACGAGCGCAACTTGTGAAGAATTCTCGGAGAATCTTCGTCGTTGTATCGAAAATCACGCAATAATCAAATGAGTGGATTCTGTAGTTTTCTTGATTTTTCAAAAACGATTTTGCTGACCATAAATGAACTAAGGAATTAATGAATGGATAAAAAAGTAAATAAATAGATAAATAAATAAATAAATAAATAAATAAATAAATAAATAAATAAATAAATAAATAAATAAATAAATAAATAAATAAATAAATAAATAAATAAATAAATAAATAAATAAATAAATAAATAAATAAATAAATAAATAAATAAATAAATAAATAAATAAATAAATAAATAAATAAATA
>OZ020176.1:9876221-9917568 GCA_963971145.1 Sussaba pulchella
CGTTTGCATACCGGACAGACTCGTCGATTCTTCGTCAGCCACCGATCTATGCAATTCGTGTGATAAGCTGTAATAAAAAAAAAAAAATATTTATTACGCAGGCGTAAAAAACGATCGAAGATTTTTTTCTCTACATTTTTCGAAGGAGTATTTTGTTCAAACTCAAGGAGGATACACGAAGAACGAAAGCGTTCGGGTAGATCCCGAAACGCGTACAATTTCAAATATGATTTCGGACTTTACCCAAGCGAAATCGGATAAAACGCGGTTTACCCGTTTATCGGACTTTACCCGTAACTTATGCATGAAAAACGAAAAAAAAAACGGGTAAGAAAAGAATTTGACGTTAAAAGCTTACCGTGGGCGCACGGCAAAACCCTGAGCTTTTCACCCTCGATGTAATCGTCCAGACATATGGCACAAGTTTCGTAAGGATCGCCTTTCGTGTACTTGTGCGTCGGTATCTTTTTCAAACTCGAGTTTGGTAATCTGTGCCTACGCTGACGTCTTCTATCCTTGATACATCTGACAACCTGTGAAAATTATTCGGAAATAAATGAATGAAAGAAAATTAAATAAAAATTAAAAACGATAAACAATGGATAAGCGATAAAAATGGAAATAAAAATTGATGAAATTTGCAAAAATTAACGAAATAATAACGAGTATAATTTGGAAGTGGAAAATGTTCGTAATTGTAAATACAAAAAATTATCTAATTGATTTTTTAGAAATTTAAGAATTAATAATGAATGTAATTTTTGTTTTTCAAGGTTTTGAAGGCGCCTCCGGAGATTCACTGTCACCCGCTCAATTTTCAATATTTTTGAATGAAAATTTAGGAAAATATTGTTTAAATGTTGTATTATTATATGGAAATTGATTGAATAAATTTACACTGTTTGCATCGCCAGAAAAAATTCTTAAAAACATGTTTCTTTTTCGCCGAATTAACTTTACCCTCTCCTCCCCTCCCCCCTTAAAGATTTAATCCCAAAAAAAAAATCAATAACGTGCTCACCATGAAAACCACCATGATTAGGAAACATATGCCGAGAACGATGGCGAACGGCAATAATAAATGCGTGTTTATGCTGAACGGTGGATCGGCATTTATCACGACGAAGTAAAGATGATCGTACAAATAATTGTCACGTATTATAAGTCCGGTTATTTCGCTGACGAATACCGACGGTATAGTTATTCCCATGGGATCCTTGGCAGCCATTGGTACTGAAAATCAATGGAAAAGAAAGAATTAAATTCGCGCAAGGCCGAGTTTAGTTCGAAATTCTAGGAGAAAAGAAAATTTTATGGAGGATGAACTTTGCTTACTCAATTCGCTACCGTTAACGTTGTGAACAATCGCGGCATCGTAGCCAGCTTGTTGAGCCATGCGAATCTTCACCTCGAAACTGCAATTGTAACGGGCTATCAGTGCAATCCAATTGCCTGCATAATTCGTGTCGTTCGGTGGTCCTGCTATCGCGTGACACGCCGTTGGCGGATCGGCGTACGCGATCATACCCTGTCGATAAAATTGCGTTTTATTTTTCGAATGAAAGTTTGAAATACTTGTTATTTTATTTTAGTTTAATTTATGTTTAATTTTTTTTTTTTTAATGATTTTTTTTTTATTTCTTTCAATTTAAAAATAGTGTGGATTTTTTCGAAGTTTGATTTTAGAGATTTTAAGAATTAGGTTTTTGAATAAAAAATTATTTTGACCGGCGTAATCGATCATACCCTGAAGATTGAATTGCGTTTTATTTTTCGAATGAAAGTTTGAAATACTTGTTATTTTATATTAGTTTAATTTATGTTTAATTTTTTTTTTTTTAATGATTTTTTTTTTATTTCTTTCAATTTAAAAATAGTGTGGATTTTTCCGAAGTTTGATTTTAGAGATTTTAAGAATTAGGTTTTTTGGCTCAAAAATTATTTTGACTGGCGTAAGCGATCTTGACCTGCTGATAAGATAACGTTTTATTTTTCGAAAGAAAGTTAAAAATACTTCTTGTTTTGTTTCAGTTCATTCTATATTTGATTTAACTTAATTAAGGGGTTATGTCTAGTTGTTTGGGATAATATTGAGCGATTTTCATGATTTTCTTTCATTTTTGAAATAATGTCGTCGATTTTTCCGAAAAGTTCGATGTTTAAGATTTCTAAAATTAGCTTTTTGATTTAAAAATTATTTTTAAAATCGAAATTTCGCTAATTGTATTATATTTCAATATCTTAGATTGTGCGAACAAAATCTGTTTGGTTATTCTATTTTAGAGGAAGCGTTTTTGGACGGCTATAGTTTCCACAAAATTGAAATTTTTTTCCACGAAAAAATGCATACAAGTACCTCGATATAAGTTGTAAATAATACTCTATAGTGTGTTCTAATAAAATTGCATCAACATGGTTAAAAAAAATCATGAAAATCCCTTATTTTTTCCGCAGTTAAGATTTAACCCCTTAGTTTAAATTCAAAGCGAACCTGAATTCCTTCGAAAGGTATGAGACTGCCGAATCTCGAAGGCTCATCTCTGAATTGCTCCTCGACTTGGTGACTGGAAGGCCCCGAAAATATGAGAATATCGGCGCCAACGCACGATACGCACGTCAAACAGCAAACGAGCCATATCCGCTTCCCGTGACTTCCAAAGGCGCGTTCTAGCATTTTTTATTTTTTATTTAGGTGTAAAAAAATTGTTCAACTCGTAAGTTTCGCACGCCTTCTCGTCCGGGGCGTGAAGATATTTCAGCTTTCGATTGGCTCGAGGACTTTCATTCTACGATTCATCACGATTTTCACGATTCAGTCGAAGTCGACTAGTTTCACATCCCATCAGGAAATTAGTATCGACTTGCACCTGCAACATGCGATTATATCTTTCGGTCGAGTCTTGGGAAAACGAACGATCGAGAAAAATACAAACGCCACACAAAAAACTCGCAAGAGACGAAATGAAAAACGAAAGACTACCAATAAAACACATAAAATTCAACCACGACTGATACAAATTAATTCAGATTAAGAAAAAAAACAACAAACCGAGTTTAAATCCTCAAACAAACCCACGAGAAATTCGGCGCAACAAAATTATCTTCCAATGTCGTCCAACAATCGAAATTCCACGGCGCAATAAAATCTTATCCAATCTTCTTCCTTTGTTACACGCAATCATAAATCTATTTTCATTCCGGATTTTTTTTCCACTCTTTTCCAAGGGGAGATATCTCGAGCAAATAATTGTTCTCAACGGCCTTCTCTCGCCGTCGTCACCGCGGCGTCCAGCTCTTCAAAATTGGTAGCTCCAGCCGAGGAAAAAAAATTCAAAACAAACCCAACGAAAACACTTTTCAAAAAAAAAAAAATCTCCGGAAGAGTCGGCAGATCGTTTCCTTCGCTCGATAAAATCCGACGCACCAAACTTTCTGCGGTAGTCGTGCAGTCTGCGGATAACCGATTTATCGCCGAGATCGGAGCGAGCAAAAAGACGAACAAAGTCGAACGGAAAGAGAGAAAAAATCAACGATCTTGCGACATTCGTTTCCTTCACCGTCGGCTTATAATATCCGAGTGCAAAGTACACACATCGGCAGAGCAGTCGACAAGAGTGTTTACGATAATTGCTTGACAAATGAAGAACCGAGGGGGTGGAGATAGTTCCACATACGCACGTATACACAGATCCACCCATATATTTATATATGTAGGCCATCCGATAGCAAAAGTCGAACGACAGCGAGGACAATAAACAAATAATAATTCATTTAAAAAAAAAAACCCCAGCAACAATCACGAAAAAAAAAAAACAATAACAATAATAACAATTACGTGACAAAAATAATAATCTCACTCGAAACCGATAAACCCAACGTCGTTGAGATACATTCGCACGTCCGTAAACTTTTAATACGTTATGGCGTCAACGCGAAACGTACTCGCAAACTTGCAACGAGAAAAAAAAAAAAAAAAAAAACACAAAATACGCGAAGCAAAGTTCGTGAATGAAAACGAAAAAATTTTGTTCGAAACGAAAAATAATTTTACCAGCTGCGTTTTGACATCGTTGAGGTTATGAAACAACGATAAGTCGTTATCGGCGTTTTTTTTTTTTTTTTTTTTTTGTTCTCGTTAAAACGCAATTACGCGAAAGTTGACAGTAGTTCGGCGGATCACGTAGTGCGTGGAAAATTGAAGCAAACGTTCGTGAGCAATTGTTGTCAATCTACAGCAGGGGCAGCAGTGAGCCGTCGGATTCGTCACGCACACGAAAATTATATACATATATATAAACGCGGCGGAGAGAAAGAGATGAAACAATTCATACGCATTTCGCAAATGACAATACGGTGGTTTGTCAAAATTAACGTCGCAATTACCTTATCGTCTTTAGTTCGCGCACCGACCATCGAAATCTCTCAATTATCCCAATTCAGCCCTTTCGCCGAATCTTCGAACTTACGTTTACGAACAAAACCGCAGCCGATTTACCGTCGAATCGTACAAAAACTAACGACATTCACGTTTCCATTCGTCACTTCTCACTCGATCGTTTCAATGCCAATCGCGACGATCCTTGATACATGTTTTTTGCTGCGTGTTTTTTAAAAATACCGTTTTTTGTTTTTATTCTTCTCGTGTGAGTTGTCTTTTTTTTTGTTGGATTAATTGTTGCGGAAATGTACGACACAGCTGCGCCGGAAACCGCACGGTTGCCATTGGGTGTAAGCGCTTGATTCGAGATGTGACGTTTTTGGTGGGATCTTGATTGTGGTTTCGTTGGATTTTAATTACGGACGTGGCATGATTTTGTTTCGTTTTTTGGAGTTCGTGGGTGGGTTTTTTGGAATTTCGAGGGAGGGGGGGGGGAGGCTGGAATGTGGCGAAAGGTGGTGGAAGAATGACGCGACAATGGATTATTATATGGAAAAGAATGTGAGAATCATTGTTGGTCGGCTAGCTTCGCAAGGTTTGTTATATCGATGAGAAACGTTTGACAGTCAGCTGATCTGGTTTCGTCGTTATTCGGCGAACTTCGCGCCTCGTCGCGAAGATAAGACAGCGCCGCCCAGGGACGAAATTTGGAAACGAACATTCTTCCAATTGCGAGAATAACGAAATTATCGAGATATAGATAATTTCTCCCAATCAGCTTCAACGCGTCACTTTAGTTATGGTGGCGTCCTACTTGCGGCGGCCACGAGAACTAAAAAAAAGTTTATTTATCCGTTCAAGCTCGGAACTCGAAGAGGAATAATCTTAGAGAAATCTCGGGGAAATAATAACCTGTATGTTAGATCGTGGTTTGATTATTTCTATTCTTATGCCCATTTTTCACTGACGAAAGCATAACCGCGCGCCATCTGCAGGCGGATATTTACACTATTTTCTCCAATGTGAATTTCAACGCGAGACGGCAATTTTTACACATTTTTCATAAACCTCGGTTTGATCAGCTATGTTGATTTCCGGATACGAGTTTATCCGCGAACGGCGAACAAAGCAAATCTGATGATTTTCATCGAAACGAATTGACTCGCGAATCTGCGGACAACGAATAGGATAATTGTCGTTATGGTTTTGAACGAGGTTGAGAAACTGCTCGGTGAGCTGGAAAAGACCGAATTGGAAGTGAGTATTCGTGTTTTATCATGTTTTTGAGGTTATCAACTTTTTTTTCATTCAAAACTATCTCGAAATTTTATACTTCGATGGAAAAAAGGAAGATAGAGAAATAGAATCGTATTTTTTCATGATTGAGCGATTTTTTTTGGCTGGATCTTATATTTAATTATGGGTGAGGATTGCATTTAAAATGTTTTACTATACGATTTGTTTCCTTGCTTAAAAAACGTTGATTAATTAATTGCAACTGCGATTAATCATTGGAATTCTGTAAATTTTTATCTTACAGATCTTTAGTTCGGATTTTTTCATTATCCGTCGATTTGAGATAATTTTTGGAATTCGCCAAAATATTTTTCAAAATATTCGAATCGATAATTACTAATTTGACTATTATTATTTTTTTCCAATTTAACTGAACTTTTGTCAAAAAATTATGAATTTCTTCAAAAATTAAAGATTCAAAAAAAATTTGTTTATTTTTAGATTTTGAAGAATTTAATGTTTTTTATTGTTTCGCAGGCATCGGAAAATCTACCGGCCGAGACTTACACACAGCTACTGGCGATTTATCTTTATCAGAACGATTTGTGAGCACGATACATGAATTCCATGGTCTTTTTGAGTCTGGAAAAATTTTTTAATGATATTTTTATGGATTTTATAACGATTTCAGATGCAACGCCAAGTTTTTGTGGAAAAGAATACCCGCGGGCGTAAAGACCGGTAACGCCGAATTGACAAAGATATGGCAAGTCGGTCAGAAAATGTGGCAACGCGATTGGCCGGCGGTGCACAAAGCCTTGAATACCGAATGGAGCGAAAGCATCGGTAATATCATGAGTGCCTTGAAAGGTACGTTCAAAAAATCAACCGAGAATGAAAATACAGCAAAGACGAGATGTATAAAAAATTCAGCGAATGTTTGAATCGATTTAAAAGGTTGATCGGATTGATTAAAAAATTTTCTACACCGAAGAATTAAGGTCTTACTGGATGAGTATTAAAAAATGGTCAGAATTCTTTAAAATTTTAGGAACGATAGAATTCTCGATAGAATAATAATTATGACGATTATGATGATTTTTTCACGGAAAAACGAAATTATCGACGGAAGTTGCAATCGGATTTCAAAGTTCCGCACGCCATTTTAAGCGGTTTTTAAAGAGCTTTCAAATGAAACTCGCGGAATCGACGTAGCTATAAAATTCGCGGAGCTATGATTTTTTTTAAAGGAAACTTCATGTTTTTCCCATGTTAATCAAATGGGAAAATTAAAAAAATCGTGAGAGACCCCTAAAAATTATACGATCGAGTTTATTTATTTTAGAGTCACCCTAATACCTATCTACTTTACCCAACAAATCACAAAATTGCGGGGGGAAAAGAATACAAAAAACCCAAAAATTTATTACACTATCTAATAGAATTTGTCAAAAATAATTAGTTTTTTCTTTTCAATCCGCAGAAAGCGTTCGCGAGCGAGCAATGTCGCTGATTTCCGAGGCCTACTCGTCGGTCGAGCTGTCGGTGGTGAGCCAGATGACGGGGCTGACGCTGGACGAGGCGCGTAAAATCGTCGTCGAGAGAGGCTGGACCCTCGACCAAATGACGGTACGACCGTGCAAAAGCGACAAGGAACAGTCGAATACCTCACAAGCTAGCCTAACCGAGGATCAGTTGTACAAACTCACGCAATTCGTGTCTTTTCTAGAAAACTAGTCGTAAATTTAAGATAAATGTATTATGGATAATAATGATAAACAAAAATTTTCCTTTCATCCGAAACGCATGTCGTCGATTTTATTGACTGTTTCGTCGATTGAATTTAACCTTCCGGAAAAAATTATTACCCAATAACTGTTCATATAACTGTTCATTTCAGTAACAACAAATTTATTGTTGCAGCTGAGAAAAATACCTAATTTATACTAAATTCATTTCATCACTCGATTCATTATTTTATCAATGCTGTATGATAGAAAAAAGAATCATAAATTAGCAAAATATTATTATTTGCTTATTATTTTTAGTATTATTATTTTTTTAATATCATTATTATTGTTATTTTCAATGTGATTATTATTTTTTTAAATATTATTATTTAAAAAAAAAATTATTATCATTATTATTATTTTTTTAAATATTATTATTATTTTAAAAAAATAATATTATCATTATTATTATTTCTTTAAATATTATTATTATTATCATTATTTTTTTTTAAGTATTGTCATTATTATTTTTTCAAATATTATTATTATTATTTTTTTTAAATATCATTATTATTATTTTTTTAAATATTATTATTAATTTTTTTAAACATTATTATCATTATAATTATTTCTTTAAATATTATTATTATTATCATTATTATTTTTTAAATATTATTATTGTTATTATTAATTTTTTTAAACATTATTATCATTATAATTATTTCTTTAAATATGATTATTATTATTACTATTTTAAATATTATTATTATTATTATTTCGTTATCATTCGATTATTCGTGCTTCGGTTTATCGCTTCATCACTAATTTCAATTTTTTCCCCAAAAGACTTCTTTCTTTTCACGGCTCTGCAAAATCCAACACCGCGATTCATCCCGAAATTGACTCTTTTTTTTATTAATTCAATTATCAACATCTTTTAGTTTATTCATTTTTATCACTGCGCATTTTATGGAAACAAGGAGTTCGTTCCGTGTGCGCGAGTGAGACGTTTCAAAACCGATGGTACGGTATCGATACGAAAGCGATGTAGGAGTCGATAGCGTTTGCCAATGGAGAACGTCTTCGGCGCGGTGTCTTCTGGTGACCTCTTTGCTAGGAAGAACCATCTTTCGCCGCGAAGCTCACAGCATCCACGACCTTTGCTCGATCTTACGCTCTCCAAGCGCGAGCACAAACGTCGGCGACGAGCTCTCGGGTTATTTCTCAAACTCTTAAGGGGTCATATACACCTTAAAGCCGGGGAAAAAAAAATGAAAATAAAAACAAAATGTTATCGCGAGATGAAGAGCATTATTAATCCTTTTCTTATTTCTTGTTTTCGATCATTTATTCAACTTCTTATATTGAAAAAATCAGGAAATAATTTAAAAAATGTCCACGTTTGTAATTTTTTCGGATAAGCTTTTTTTTTAGACAAACCTTCCGAAATATCGATCGAAAAAATAAAATAATAATTCACGAACAGTTTGATATAAAAAATAATAATATAAAAAATAAATTACCGACAGAAAATTGAGTTAAAAAAAATTCATTTTCGAATTTTTTTAAAAATAATATCGTTGGTTCACACCGAAGATACATTCATTACGCAATTATAAACATGTCCATTTTTTTCAGACCCCCACATCAATGCCGGGAACTTTCGCCATCAACGCGCGTGCGCAAAAAAAAAATACATTGCTTTATTATGTAATATCTCCGCCATTTGTTAATATTTTCCAATTTTTTTTTGCATATACTCAACCATGTGCACAAATGATCTGTAAAAAAAAAATGTTGCCAATATATGCGTAATTTTTTCTCAACCGCGTTTACATGAGTTTACCTTCGAAAATCGGCGTAATAGCGTGTGTAAGGCCTTAAAACGCTGATAACACGCGCTATGTACCATAACCATCATTCGCGGGAGCGCAAAAACTCGGCTCGCACGATCACATCTTCAACCTCCTACAATTTTTTTCCACCTTCTCTTTCTTCTTCGTTCTCCGGTTCTTCTCGTAACCGAGCGATTCGTCACGAGTTCACAACTCCATGACGAAATAACTGTGCACGTCACGCACCCCCGTAGGCCGGGGCCCTAAGGTTCAAACCCAAGCGTGTTAGGATTTTGCGCGCGTTATCTCACGTCCCCGGCAATTCCACGACCGGCACCCGGCCGGTGTATCGCGCGATGTCGCAACTTCGCGATCGGTCACAACCCAAGACGTTTGTCTCTCGCTCACGAAACTTTTACAATCTATCCTCGTTCCTTTCTGACTTCATTCGCGTCGATCTTTGTCGAAGGCAAATGCGCGCTGCCCACCGGGCGATACAAACAGGGCGGTAACACAATTCGATTGTTTTCTTTATCGGCGATCATCCTCGGTCCTACGAACCGGCAACTCACTCGATTCCGAATCCTCCCACGAGGTTGAAAGAAAAATTAAAAAAAAAAACGATCTAACGTTTTCTCCGGAGATTATTCGAGCGAGCATTGTGGGAATCGAAGTTCGAATGATTGATTTAATTGTTGCTTCGAATTTGGAGCTTGAAAATAATCACTCGATCCGTGATTTTATCGATGCTGTGTGATGGAAAAAAGAAAAAAAAATAAGCTAAACATTATTATTTGTTTATTATTATTATTATTATTATTATTTTTTCAAATATTATTATTACTATTATTATTATTATTATTATTTCAAATATTATTATTACTATTATTTTTTCAAATATTATTATTACTATTATTATTATTATTATTATTATTATTATTATTATTATTATTAATATTATTATTATTATTATTATTATTATTATTATTATTATTATTATTATTATTATTATTATTATTATTATTATTATTATTATTATTATTATTATTATTATTATTATTATTATTATTATTATTATTATTATTATTATTATTATTATTATTATTATTATTATTATTATTATTATTATTATTATTATTATTATTATTATTATTATTATTATTATTAATATTATTATTATTAATTTTCGAAATATTATTATTATTTATTTAAATATTAATATTATTATCATTATTTTTTTTTAAATATCATTACACAATATAATAATATTAACACAATTCGATTGTTTCTCAAACGGCCATCATCCATGGTCCTTCGAACTGGCAACTCACTCGATTCTAAATCCTCCCACGAGGGTGTAACGTGCCATTGAAAAAAAAAAAACAAAAAAACAATCTAACGTTTTCTCCGGAGATTATTAGAGCGAGCATTGTCGAAATCAAAGTTCGAATGATAAATTTAATTGTTGCTTCGAATTTGGAGCTTGGAGATGTTTATTTCGCCCCCCAATGATTTCGTAGAGCAGCTTCGGGGGAATGGAACGAGCCGTGTGCTATTAGAATTGATACAAAAATTGCAATTGAACAATCAAATTAAAAAATTTAGCCGCGCGCTATTGGAATTGACAAAACAATTGGAATTGAAGAATCAAATTCGAAGATTGAAAAAAAATGATAACAAGTAATTACAGATGAAAGAAATAGAAAAAAAAAAAATAGAATCTGTCTCACGGTAAAATTCAATTGAAACGTGACTATTTTCTCATTACTCAAATATTACATTATTATTCCCCAATTTCATTTTTCGTACAATAAAATCCCTTCAGCTCGTTAATGCCGCTCAATAATTTAATATCCATCATAAATCACCGTCCAATGCATTTTTCCATATACCCAACTTCTACAATTTTTCAATCCTTCCTCTTCCTTTTTTTCTCCGTGCATTTTCTATTTTTTTTAATTGTAATTTTTGTTTATTTATATTTAAAAATTCTAAGCCTCGGGATTTCTTCTGAGAATGGGTGTGCTCAGTAATGTCTATCGTCTGTACCATTATTTCCATCATCGCCCTGGGCTACCCGGCGAACGGACTATCCCGTTGAGGCGGTACTGCCGATGACAGCGCGGAACACTTCGCGCGCGCACAAACCGCGCGGAGCCGCATGCCTTTCTTCTTCTACTTTCAATTGATGATCTGGCATGCGCGCTTTGACCCGATACTGGATGCAGTAATTCCCGTCCTCGTGACTAACGGATTGTTCTGCGATTCTCCGTACATTATATATACCACATATATACGTACGTGCATACTTACGTACGAATTAATATATATATTAGGGTGGTTTTAAAAGAAAATGTTTTTTTTTTCTGATTTGAATTAAAATACAGTCGCTGCAAAGTATCTTGCATCCCTTTTATCCCATTCAATCCATTTGATTAACATGGCAAGAACGTAAAGTGTCCATTAAAAAAATCGTAGCTCCGCCAATTTTATTGCTATAATTTCTTACGAAAAAAAACAAAATTATCGACGAAAGTTGCGATCGGATTCTAAAGGTCTGCGTGCCATTTTGAGCGGTTTTTAAAGAGCTTTTAATTGGAACTTACGGAATCAACGTAGTTATAAAATTCGCGGAGCTACGATTTTTTGAATGGACACTTTACGTTCTTTCCATGTTAATCAAATGAAAAAACTTTAAAAATCTTGCGCGAGCCCTAAAAATGGTCCGATGGAGTTCATCTTTGGGGTGAATTCTCTGGATGCAAGATACTTCGCAGTGAATGTATTTTGATTGAAATCAGAAAAAAAAAATTTTTTTTCATGCCACCCTAATATATATACGTGTATGTATGTGTCTCTCTCTATGCCGGATTTAATTTATCGATGATACACATTTCGCGTATTGGCGTTTCGACATCGGATTCTCGCGAGACACCTGATTGCCATTTATACACAGTTTTATCGTTCGACTCGGTTGTAAAATAGCCGTCTCGGTGTTTAATAAGGATTTAACGATTTTTTTTAAAAGTTCAGATAGATTTATAATCGAGGTTTATTGTAGAATTATTACATTATAACTATCGACGGTTGTATATTTAATTCTGGGAGAGTTAATTATTTTATTTTATTTTGTTTTATTTTATTCTATTTTATTTTATTCAATTGCGAGACGTGTGTGTGTGTATATGGGGTGTTCCGTCCCAAATTACCGGATCGAAAGCTTTCTATCTTACGATGTGGTCGGTGATTTTTTTTTTTTTTAGTATCTTTTGGATCCTACGACCTCGCCCATTTTTTTTTTACATTTTACCCCTTTTGGATAAATTGGATGGAATTTTTTTTCCCGGGTGCTTTCTTGAAATTGAGGAAATTTTTGAATAAAATTGGAGTGGGTGTCATGTTCTCAATATTTTCTAAAATTCTGAAATTGAATTTTGAAAAAATACGATTTTAATACGATAGGAAAAAAAATCATTCAATTGAAAAATGGCGCAACAGCAGTTACCTCTTAATAAAGAAAAATATATGGGGTGGCGTGAGGTGAAAGGGGAATCCAAAAAATCTGAAAAAAAAATTACGAAGGTCGCAGGATCCAAGATGTACTGAAAAAAAAAAATCATCGCCCACATCGGGTGATAGAAGGGTTTCAATCTGGTGATTTGGGACGGAATGTCCCGTACATATATTAAATATCGATGGCATCGTTGGATAGACAATCGATATTCATTGTTGGTTCACATCTTCATGAGTTCACGAGGCTGTCATTGATATGATAAAATGGCTGATGAACAGAAAGGTCGTTGGATTTTACGTCCTTGCGATGCGGTATTTTTGCAATGACATTCTGCCATCCAATTCGCAATCGACGAATCATGTTCGTCAATGAGGAACCACTTAGTTTTCATCTAAATTCGCATCGGTAAATTGTCAGCTCGTCGATCGACACTCGAGACCGTTTCTCATAACAACCCGTCGCGGAGCAACGTTTCGTCACTTCCGTCCATTTATTTTCTTTCTCCAACGTTTTTTATTTCTCAAAAATTGTCAATAAATAAATTTTTTTTAATTCGGTCGCGATTGTTCGACAAATTTCATTCAACCTCGCGGTCAAAATTATTCAGCGGTACAAAATAATTCGTCATCCCCTGAAAAGCGCTCGGATTAAAAAAAAACGTATTAGCAAGATTATGTACGAATTTCCTCTATGACAAAGTATTTTTATCAACGCTGGTTTCCTCGGAGAGGAAAATTCGTTAATTATGTTCGCTTCTGGGGGAACAGCTTGCAAATTTGAATTCGCAGCCTCTTGAGTTTGGAGGAAACGACCCCCCCCCCCCCCCTACAAATTCCATAAAATCAAACGCGCATACATACGTTATCCTACATCGCGATAAACCCGCAAGAACGAAGTCAGGAGTGCAAGTGCGGGGGCCGTTCTCGTAGCGCGATCGACCCGAGAATTCCACCTTTTTCCCCCTTTTTTACTTCTTATTTTTTGCATTTCACAATCCCATCGTCGTTGGCGCGGTGCAGCGGCGAAGATATCTGAAAGGCGCAGGTTGCCCGGGATGCGGGAGGGAAGAGGAGAGCGAAGAGCGGCGTCTCGGCAATAAGGCAATATGCAACACAGACGGCTTAGAGAGGTCCAACACGGCCATCTCCGTAGATATGCCGCGGGGATTTGCGTCGAGAGCGCTCCCAGAGGCCCCTTAAGACCCCCGCGACACGAGAAGAGAAGATCGCGGTTCCGGGAGGAGACGCTGAGAGCCGGTGCCGGGGTATGTTGCGCTCTGTGCGGTGCTCGCGGCGACGATTGCACGTTTAAACCGAATGTGCATCGGCGGGCGACGGGAAAGGGGCGGGGGGGGGGGGGGAGGAGGAGGAGGAGGGAACGAACAACAGGCGCGGGGATAAGTCAGTGAGAGAGAGATGAAGAGAGAATGAATAAAGGTGGTTGAAGAGAACGGGATATGGGATCAGCTCGGGTTAGGGTTCGCGATGCTGCGCCCACGCTTCCATTGTCTATCGTTGTTATAAGCTATTTTCCTTGTTATTTTCTTTAGCAGCCGTCGTTTGTACGTATGTGAGGTTCGGAATTCACGTACGGGACCGACACGTGTACCGGCTATTGACCGGGATGTTTGTTATTTATGTAACACCGTTTGTTGTAACGAAAGTTATGAACTCGAAAGGAGACAATGTCCTCGGCAGGGTGCTGGTTTGATTGGAAGGATTGTTTCGAAATTCGTGGTTTGACGGAGGGGGGGGGATGTTCGCTGTTGCAGAGTGTTTGACAATGGGAGATGAGCGTTTAAATCGTTTATTTGCTTGGGTTAGTTGGGTTATTTCGAGAAATTTTCGGGAAAATGTATTTTTCAAGCGCATACGATGGATAATTATCGTTGGAGTTTATTTGATAATTTTTTTATACGGGAGATGATCGGTTGGATAATTTTTCTGCAGATCTTTTAGGCCGTTGGGAAAACTATTTTCGTATTTGGAAAAAAAAAATAAATTGGCATTTGATTGAAAAATGTATTTTGAATTACATAAATTTTAGTTCATTCGATGGATATTCAATTATTTTTCTCAGAGAAGAGAAAAAAAATTGTTATTTGATTGAAAAATATATTTTAAATTATAAATATATATATTTTAGTGCATTCGATGGATATCAATTATTGGAAAATAATCGTCTATGGGCAATAACGGTTTGGAATAATATTTCGCCACATTAAATTGAAATATATAATTAAAGCCTTCAAGATGGATATTGGATTACATACATAAAATAATTATTTGGATAGTTTATTGCCAACTTTTAAGGCGTTGAAAAAAACTTTATTTTCTTTCCAGTTTATTTTTATTGTACGGGCGAGCAATGGCGACGCAGTCGACGGCGGATTATCGATAATTCGATGAAAATAGTTGAAAAACTTTCTATTTCGATACACGGTTGGTTATAATTATATGATTATTGATAAGTTCGTCATGTGACTTAGCCGATACGAATACAAATGGTTCGGACCAGTCTGCATCGAGTCGAATCCAATTTCGCTCATTTATCAACTATCCATTTATTATTCCTACTCCGAAATTCTCCCCTTGAATTATCAATAACTTACTTCGCCAAGTACATCGACGAATTTCTTGATAAATCGCGGCTCCATGTGTCGGTGATTAAATTATTTACGATTTTATTAATCAACGCCAAAAATCTCGCGCGTTTGCACTTCGAAGTTTAATTTATTCTTGCGAATCAACGAAATTCAAAATGCATCGATGACAACGAATAAATTAAGCGAAGTTCGATAAAATAAAATAAAAAATAAAATAACAGTCTGTGACGAAAAACAATGAATAAATCGTTATAAGTTATCGACAACGAAGTGAAGTATTTACATTAGAGGGAGTGAATTCGTGTCAACGTTACGTATTTATGAAATTAGAGTAGATCGAGGATGGACATTGAAGATTAATCGTACCTACGTGTACGTGTCGTGTTCTCGTACGTTTCTCGAGTTACTCTTGTAACTCGTCTAATCACTTATGACGCTCGAGACGTCGATTTTAACTAAATATTCCCGATGTGATTTACGATTCAGAACTACTGTTTAATTGATACACGTCTGAAAAGCACTTATCGCTCTATTTTCTCCGAATGATAAATTTCCAATAGAAATTAAACTCTTCAAGAATGTGTAAAAAAATTTTTTTATTCGATTTGTTTAAATACAAAATGTATTTTCTCGTAAAAATAACATCGTTGCGCCACAAAATTCCATTCCACGTTCATGTTGACGTGTATATTAGTCGAACGATGGTAAAGTAAACGATTGTGCCACGTGAGTTGCATAACAAAATAATTAACGAATAAAAAAATTTCACTTTTTTTTTTTAATTCACGTAATTCTCATATAAATGGGCACAAAAAATAAGTAATTTTTGACACGATTCGATGTAGAATAGAAAAATTTGGTCGTTAAATTTCGGATTGGAATTAGTGGAACGTTGCATTCCACGGGGCAGTCCGTGTCACGAGTAATGTCGAAAAAAAATTGCGCAATCGTTCCGTGTGACGAAACGAAATGTAATTTGAAGACTGCGTCGGTCATAGAATCGCCCAAAAACGAATGAAACAGAAAGAAAAAAACCAAAAAATGATGACAAAAAATTTTAGCTATCGATAATAAGAATTTTCATACAATTATTTCGCTGTGATTCAAAAATTCTACAAAAATTGTGTCAGTAGGTCATCGAACATACTTCAATTTTGTCGAACACCGACCGAAAAAATATTTCTATGAATACGAACATTAACCGTAAACTCCCTCACCTTAAAATCTTTATTTCAAACTAAAAATAATTCCTCTCTAAGCGAGGAAAGTATTTATACGTTGCATCACGATGCATTAAGCCTCCAAGAAGACGTTGCTGCATTATTATTATCGATATTATTATCATACTGCAGAATTATACGAACAATTTTGAAATATGTTACAAATAACAGCTCAACCAAGATCGCCGATTATTTACGATCAATAAATAAATTCCAAAATTCTGCAGATTCATCATCCTCTCTCCCACAAAAACAAAACCCGCACCATTCCTTTCCCATTCACTTTCATCTCCATTCAACGATAATATCCCCCAAAAAAAAACACCAACGAAAACAAAATCGGTTCCCAAAACCGATCCCAAAAAACCCCATCAAAGCCCGACCGAACTTCAACCCCACCCACAAAAAAATCCCCTCAAACTCTCAACCCTTCCACTTCCCCCATCACATCCCCACCGCGTCCACCACTCAAACCCCTCCCCCTCCCCCTCCCGCCAATCATCATAACCCCCTCAAAAAAAAAACCCCCCCAAGATAAATACAAAAAAAACCCCGCTGCATCTATCGAAGATGTTTCTCTCGAGCCCCGACGCAATTAACGGAATTAATCTCGTCGTTGCGTCCCCGTTGAGGCCATCGTCGGCGCTTGCCGGCAAACCGGGTGAAAGAGAGATGTCGTGGAAGCCGAAGGTGGCTGCGACGGTACGAGTAGACGTATCGGTAAAAGAGACGGTGGGAATAAAATTGGCCCTGCGGCAGATCGCAAGCCGCGCGCTCGGTCTCGCGCAGCCAGATTTGCTATAATATGATAATGATGCGGAGGCTGCGAGCTGCAGCATCAGCATCAGCATCAGCCACAGCAGCAACAGCAGCAGCAGCAGCAGCAGCAGCAGGCACTCCCCGGAGTACGCGACGAGCTGGTGGTGGTGGTGGTACGGTTGTTAAAGAACCCCGGTTACATTCAAAGTATCTTCGTCTTCGAAGTGAAAGGCGGCGCCGAGAGTCAACCCGTGGAGCACGCTAGTTTATGCCGCGGCTTAGGTTCGAATCGTGCGGGTAAATCCAACCACCGCTATCCCATCGGAGCTTTTACACGTATACAGAGCCTGGTTACAGTGTAAAACCATTAGATACTGCTATTCCAACGTTCCGCAACCGGCACCGTGGCACCGCTCCGCGGCAAGGTCCCCCGCGCCCACGGGGTCAGAGGTCGGCTCACCCACTCCCACTCCCGTTCCGTGGCCCTTCACCTCGCCGTTTGCGAGTAGTCGCATGGGACCGCAACGGATTTTACCCGGGATCTTACGTACACCCCGATATGCACGTGGAGGAGTGAGAAACTTTCGTGGGCAATTGCCCGTGGGGAACGAATTGCGAGGAAGAGGGAGATAACGTAGATGTGGCGAGTGTGGAGTACGCGTTCGATTACTTCGCGGGGTTTTATGCGCGTATACAGTGAAGTCGCGGGTTTTATCGGTTGTTGCGGGGAGAGGGATCGAGGGGGGTGTGTGGGATGGAAAAATTGGGGATGGTGGATTACATTGGCGTGAAGATGGGCGGGAGATCAACTTGTAATTCTTGATTGGGGGGCAACGTAATGGGAAAGATTACGTGTGGTCCGTAAGATGTTGATTTGAGGAAAATTCGTCTGGAAACAATTCGTCTACAGCAGTTCGTCTAGTAAAAATTCGTCTGAAAAATAATTGATCCAAAAACGATTGGTCTGAAACAATTCGTCTAATACCAATTTGTCTAAACGAAACAGAGGGAAAAAACGGTGAGGAAAGCGCGAGTAGACTGTACGCGATACGCGTGGCTTCTTCGTCTACGCTGGTATGTAGATAGGACAAACAGCGTTTGTCCGTCGCTCTCTCGGCTCTCAATTCTTGAAGACCTCGGCCAACAGGATACTCGCGAGTCTCCTCCATCGCGCCATCTACGTATGTCCGCGTGTTTGCGCGTGTTCGCGTGTGTATCTCATGGGAATTGACTCAACATTGTGCAGATTAAACAGTTCATTATCGATGGCATCGATGGCCTCGTTATTGTTGCTTATTTTAAGTTATTTTTTTTCGGTCACTCTTTCCGATAGTCGTCTGACTTTTGACGAGTGATTGGCTTAATTTCGGCTTATTGATTTTTCATCGAAGAGATTGACAGGACCAACAGACGTGGGAGGGGGGGAGGGGAGACTGGATTACAAGCGTTAAGACGGAAATAGCTCCGGAGCGATTTTTAATTGGCGAGATTGGATAACAATCGGGGCGCCGTCGACGAAAATAAATTTGAAGCTTTTCGGAGGCGTTGAAAAATTATCCGACATGAATATTGTATTGCGATGTTTTTTTTTTCGTGTTTATTTCAATACAATGTATAATAATACATTATATTAAAACATTTTGAAACTCGTTTTTTCAATCATTTCTAATTAATAAGATTTTCCTTTGTATCTTTTCGATCATTTTTGGGTGAATGAAAAATAGTCGAACCTCCACGAAAATTGCTTTTCAATCATCATTCATTCATTCCTTCGAACAGACTCGAATCCAAAATAAAGCAAATAAGAAAAACCCAAAAACCAACAACAAAGTCGAATATTGCGACAATACCACCAAAAAACATCGAACCCATTCCAAAATTCCACTCATCGACTTATCATTCCTCGAAAAAAATCGAATCGAGTACGAATCCCTTATAAAATCGCAGATTAATTACACCCTTCACTTAATTCTCAATCGAAAGCACAAAAAAAACAATGAGAAAACAGAAAAAAGGTGGACGCAGGCGCTAGGATGCCGAAGATGTAGCCGTCGAAACATCGTGTCTCGATAATCGGGATGCTACGTATTAGCTAACTCGTCTTGGGGGGGGGGGGGGGGGGGGGGGCAAGAGGGCACACACAGGGGGAGTCAATGCGCGGCCTGAGCCGATGCGGGTCGCGAGCCAAAGCCCCCCGCGCTGCTCTCGTCCTGTCTCTCGTAGGTGCAACCCATTCGCGGCATGCTACAGCGCACATCGACGAAAGGTCGTGTATCGTACGTACACCTTATGCACCTAAGTACGTCTCGCGGTGCACAAGGTGCGCTTGTGCTCCTCGCCGAGAGCATTTACGCGCGGTCTGCGTGTCCTGGTCTGAATGTATATCATTCATATGTATAAAAGAATGGTTCTTATCTGGATCATTCTCAAATTTTAAGGGAGGACTGGGGCTCAATCGATTTCGAAGGTAAAACGAAAATTTGAAGCTTAGTTCGACCTTTGCGGGTCAATTTTTACTAGGCCCTGATTCGAGGTGAAGTTTCTTGGTTGGAGTAATGGAATTTTTGTATTTTTTGGTTATTATGTTTGTGGGGGGAGGAATTATGCCTGGAAATAAGAAATATTGTATGAAATTAACGAGTATGAACCTTACTTTTACAGAGAAAAAACGAGGACATATATGGGTCATCTCATGCCACGTTTATACCGTCAGGTTGACGATTAGGATACGATTTATTCAAATAATTTTGGAATTTCTCGGTTTCCAGAAGTGTTGCAGGGCCCGAAGTTGTGGCATGAGATGACCCATGGATGTATATTTTTTTCCGTGAAAATAGAGTTCATACCCATTAATTCCATACGCTCTTGGATTTATCCCGGAATAATTAGCCAAAATAAGTAAATAAGTTAATAATTATAATTAGTTATAATTAGTCAATATAATTACCGAAAAAAAAGAAAAATTGTATGCAATCTAAGCCGTAAACTTTATCTCCAATCAGCGCTTAGTAAAAATTGGACTAGAAAGATCAAATAAGTTTCAACATCTTTGTTTATTTTATTGTAATCGCTTGCGATCTGGTCGCAATGAAAATTCGAAAATGATCCAAATAATAACCTAACATACACATCTATCAATATTTATGTACATAATCTTGCGCCGCCTTCTATGTTGTCTACCGCGCCAGCGACTCGGACGACGAAAAATCATCGGAGAAAGTGCTTGCATCTTGATATCCGTCGGCGTCTTCGAGTTTCGTCCCGGAAATTTTGCAGCTTCGGCCATACTAGAAAATCGCAACAACGTCGAACGTTATGCTATCGCGGAATTTGGATGCGGCGAGCTGCATTAATCGAGGTTCGAAGCTTCGACGACGAATTTCAACTACATCCGGTGGAATATGACGATACTGTGGGGGGAAGACGTTGCAAAGAACGTTTACGAATATTAAGGATTTTTTTTTCAACCCCCTGCAATTTTCAACTTGTCGGGATGAACATTTTTCATGGACCTCTTTGATTGACTTTAAGGAGGTGGTTGTTGATATTATCGTCGATCGCTTGTTTGACGACGGTCTGAGAAATTGAATTTCTCTTTTTTGCAATATCGCAAAAAAATAAAAAATAAATAATAATAATAATAAATATTGCTTTGATTTATTTAAGATAGAGAGGGAAGCATGTCAAAAATTATTATTTGTTTGTTGCTTTTTTAGAGTAATTCATTGGAAGATGGCGGAAGTCACTATCATTATCGTTCAGTTCAGCTTTAATTGTACAATGATCAGTGAAATAATAAGGAAAGCATTTGTTTTTATTTACTTGGGAATTAATCAATATTTGGTGTCAATTTTACAAACGAAAGAAGATTTTTACCCATATTTTTCTTCGTTCAAGAGTTATTCAATCCGTCTGTTTTCGTAAGATAATTAACTGATTGACTGTCACAATATCGAAAACATTAAAAAGTAGAGAAATTCGGTGTCCGGATATTGCATAAATTATATGAGCCGAGTTTATTTTTTTCCACAGTAGAGAAAGTAAAGATGTAGTCAGCCCAAGTATTTCACTATTGAACGTCAAATTCCGCCCCTGCTTAGAAAAAAGTACGCAAAGAAAAACAAACATTGCCGGGTATAATGTTAATCGTAGCCTCATTATTACTTTGATCCGTCATTCATTAGAAAACGATCTTCGCACAAACCAAAAATTAACGAATCGAATTTTTTAAAATTTATGTAGTGGAACAGACGAACAAAAAAAAGTTATTATCTATGATATATTATATTATAGTTATGGTTGTTAAATCGTTAAACGTCAGAATCCGCTCCAGCTATAATAAAATAAACATAAATAAATAATTTCGTCAAACAACAAAATTTAAAAAACAGGAGCAAACATTCCAAGGTAGAATTTTAATCGTTGCCTCATTATCGTTTCGATCAGTCATTAATTAAAAATGCATCTTCAATGAAACCAAAAATTGACGAATCCAATTCTTCTTCTTGTTCGTTGTTGTGGAAGAGAAGAACAAAAATAAGACTGCGACGAAGACGAATCGTTGTTGAGTTACGTCCGAAGGAGAGAGTCGAGAGACGGCCGAAGAACCGGCCGGCAATGGCGTCCTCCTCTAACCTACGTAGCGGTTAGCTAGCTCCGGTGTACCGACGACCGTTAGCTTTCTCTTTCACACGCGGCGCTAATCGCCCATCGTTTTTCGAACCATCCAGAAGTGGCGAGCGGGGGAGGGGCGAAGGGAATATTCGTCGAGACTCGTCTCGTGGATTTTAAACGAGATTCCAGCTGTTGAGTTTGACCAAAGGGTTTCCCCTTAAGACGATGGACCACAAACGCTCTCTTCTTTTCTCTCGCTCCGCGGCGAGCGCCGTTAGCGCTGTCACCTTCGCACTGGGCGATGTGGTCCACTACCTTAACGAAATTCGTCAAATCATACACACACAAAATTGAGTACATGTAATGGTACAACTTCATCGCTCGATCTCTAGCCGGAACATGCGTTTCCACGGCTACGGATCATTCATCACTTCATTGTCATTCAATTTGTTTACATATATGTATTGTTTAGTTGCTAATCAAATTTTTCTGCGATTTTTCGATATCGATGTCGATATTTTTATTCGTTTTCAATTAAAGATTTACCATTCAAGACGGAATTTGTTAATTAATTTATTTGGGTCGATTTTAAATATAGGAATTGATGAGTTGATTCAATGCAGGCGTGATTAATAATTAGTGATGTTGCCGGATGGTCTAAATTATTCTTTGAAAATAAACTAAATTTACGAAAGTTTGAATGAATAATTAATAATTGAACGAAAATAGTCTATCATTTCCTGTTTCATTAAATCATCGAAATTGAACAATCGAAATCGAATCGAATCAAATTGAAAATTGAATCGAATTTCCATTGATTTATCACGCAAATCCCATTCCCAGCAGTTGTCCAACTTTTTTTTCATTATTCGTTTAGGTTTTTTTCAAACATAAGAATCGATGCGTTAATTCAATGCAGGCGTTATAATAATTAACGTAATAATTATTGATGTTACCTTGTGGTCTAAAATTATTGTTTAAAAATAAACCAAACATACGAAAATTTTAATAAATAAATAAATAAATAAATAAATAAATAAATAAATAAATAAATAAATAAATAAATAAATAAATAAATAAATAAATAAATAAATAAATAAATAAATAAATAAATAAATAAATAAATAAATAAATAAATAAATAAATAAATAAATAAATAAATAAATAAATAAATAAATAAATAAATGAATAAATAAATAAATAAATAAATAAATAAATAAATAAATAAATAAATAAATAAATAAATAAATAAATAAATAAATAAATAAATAAATAAATAAACAATTGATCTAAAATTCAAACAAAATGATCTATCAATCCCCATCTCATTGGATCATCAAAATAGAACTTCCAAATTTCATTTTCAACAACCAAAAAAATGTAGATCGACACAAGATTCAACAATCCCGCGAATTTCATTCCCAAAAATCGCCCGATTTCATTTTTAACTCCCGGCTGAAAACGGGAGTTATGTGTTTCGTCGTGTTCCCGCGAAACAGCGATTCCTAATTCACGAATGTTTGCTCAAACGCCTAATCTTCTACAAACGAATATTTGCACATCGGTTCCGTTGACCACACAGATGTTTTATGAATCATAATATTTATGATCAGATGTGAATTCGTAAAGATAATAGATGTTGAAAAAACGCGTTTTTTCGAAATTTCCATATCGATGCTGGCCACAGTAGAGCTCCAGCGAGCCCGCTGATTGGCTAGGCAATACTCGCATCGTTCTTCATAGCCTAACTTCATTCCGATGTCGAGTCGTCTGCTTTGACGACAGGGACGGATCTAACGGATCTAAGCGGTGTTTCCAAACAGGGGCGAATCTAACGGATCTAAGCGGTGTTTCCAATAACTTTTTTTTATTGATTGATTTCGTACGAACGATATTTTTTTCATGAGTGCATTTTTTATTTAACGTTCAATAATGTTAGCAGGATTGATCTACTGCTGATTTCATCAATCACGTCGGATTAATAGTTCTGGATACTTGTGCGCGATTAATTTCTGGATTTGGGCGCGAAATTAAGATATTTGTGAATGTGGAGGTTAGGTCGGATGACGTGGTTATGCCCGGTGATTTTGTTTTATTTATGATTATCAACTGATTTCACGTACGAACGAAATTGTTTAATGAGTTCATTCTTTTTTATTCAACGTATGATAATGTTATCAGGATTGTGAAAAACGTGAATATGGATGTTTAGCTAGACGATGTGGTTATGCCCAGTGATATTGTCTACCTCGGTGGAATTGGCAATTTGAAAGAAAAAAATTGTTGTCGGACTCAATTTTTTACTTTATCCTCCAACCGACAAAACTTTTAGACAAAGCGATTTGTCAGAATGCACAATATGTATATTTGTTTTCATTGTTTTTCCTATATGAGTCAGGTCCTTTTCGAAGCAGCATTCATTCAACGTTCACTCGTCGAAGCAGCATTCATTCAATGTTCACTCGCTTAAGACATATTCAAAACTTGTAATGACTGGAAAGGACGAGCGGAATGTGCTGACATCTGGTCAAGGCTACGTCGAGCCGTGCTCAAAAAACTGTACAATGAACAGAAATTTGGTCTAGGCTACATAGAGCCGCGCTTAAAATCTCCATAATGCACTGAGATTTGGTCAAGGCTCTATTAAGTCGCCCTCAAGACTCCACGATGGGCTGACAATTTGTCATGGCTACATGGAGCCGCGCTGAACAATCACATGATGCGCTGACATTTTGCTGCGACTGTACTCAACTGCGCCCAAGGAAAACCAGCATGTGCCGCAGCTAGTCGATACTTTTAAAGTCTTGTCACATCAAATTTCCATCAAGTGGTCACGTTTTACGATATTAAATCGATAAACAATAGTACATTATGACACTAGTAGGAAAAATTGTTTTGTGACGTGGACGTCTTGTTCGAGCTAAATGATTCCAATCATTGGCGGACGTGGAGAAAATTATATCGAATTATCTTTAAAAAGTATGAAATAAAATAAATTTAAAAAATTTAAAAAAACTCCCGGCTGGAGTAAAAATCGAACACAAAAAACGTAATCTGATAGAAAGCATGAATAAAATTCATGAATCTCAAAAGTATACAACAAAAAAGGATAAAATAATTCAAGAAGTCATCTTAGTTTATTCATAGTTTGAATTATGATCGTTCGTTTGTATGAGTTCAATTTTTTGAATCGTGGGAATTTCCTCACTGCCCTCAATTCAGTCGGGAGACGTCATTCATTAAACATAAAGGTGATATAGGATATAGATGTTTAACAGTGCAAAGAAGACGCTATTAATTGAACATGAAGACGATCTGGATTTAGATGTTGGACGATACGAAAGAAAACGTCCTCCGACTTATGTTTAATGAATGACGTCTCCCGACTGAATTGAGGGCAGTGAGGAAATTCCCACGATTCAAAAAATTGAACTCATACAAACGAACGATCATAATTCAAACTATGAATAAACTAAGATGACTTCTTGAATTATTTTATCCTTTTTTGTTGTATACTTTTGAGATTCATGAATTTTATTCATGCTTTCTATCAGATTACGTTTTTTGTGTTCGATTTTTACTCCAGCCGGGAGTTTTTTTAAATTTTTTAAATTTATTTTTTCCATCTATCGCGCGAATATCGCGCGTGTCATCTTCGTGTCGAATCCGTTCCGTGATCGCGCGGTCGTTCACGCGGTTCGGATGATTTCTCGATGCGTTGGACCTTGGAGTTCCTCGGACGTGTAACCAGACGCTCGCGTGTGAACGATGACGGCAATTCTCTCGTCGTCCCGGTTTTTTGGCGGTCGTCTCTCGCTTTCCGGGCGTATGCGCGTCCGCGGGACCGCGTTTGTGCCGGCTTACCTCGATCGCTTCGTGAACCGTCGAGGGGTTTCGCTGCCCCGGCGACGATGTGACTTTCTCTCGCGATCGCCCGAAGTATTAATCGTAAGGCACCGAGCCAAGCAACGGCCAACGGGTTCCGACGATCCCCGAGATGCCAATCGCCACGACGAAGCCGCTTGGTTATCTCGACGACGCGCGTACGTGGTCCAGCTGACACCAGACGATGCTCGCGTCTCGCTAATTAAACGATTTAAATCCGACGTTTTGCCGCTTCGCTCGTGTTACCTCCTCTCGCGATGCATTCTCTTTTTTTCTTTAGTACTGTGTTTTTTTTTGTTTTTTTTTTTTTTTTTAAGTAATCTTCGATGTAGTTGCACGCAACTACGAAACGATTTACGATCAACCTGGAATTTGGGTCTTCTGAAATATCGAAACGGAATTGAAATTTATGAATTGTTAATTACGGTGAATTTTTTTGTTTTAATTGGTTTTAAAAATTCGATGAAATGAAGAAATTTACTTTTTTGTTTCGGTTATCGGAGAAATTTAGTTGAAGAGGAAATTGAATCTTTTGTGACGGAATTCGATTAGGGGAAGCAACCAAAAATGGCGGTTTTGACTTAGGCACCGGAATTGTTTTTCTTTGAAAAATCGACGATCGATGATAGAATAGCCTAAATCAGCATATGAAACAAATATTTTGTAACCACAAATGATCGTTGAAAAATATCTCCGTCGTCTCATCTCAAAAAAAAAATAAAACAAATTGTTCAAAATATCGTTAAAAAAATGTAAACCCGTGTGGAATCGATAAAATCGACATTTATTTTCGTGCATCCAACGATGTTCGGATGGATGACACACGGCAAGACGGTAAAATTAATTGATCGTGCGATCGGTCCGGTAGAAAAGCATTGCTGCATTTAATAAGCCATACGGGTTTTGCCGAGTTGAATCGGTTTGCGAGGTCGACCTCGACTAGTAGTAGTAATATACGGAGACTGGGTTACGACTGTCGGATCGAGAGTCCGGTCTCTCTCCCTCTCTCTCTCTCTCTCTCTCTCTCTTTCTCTCTTTCTCTTTCTCTCTCTCTTTCTCACTCTTTTCTCTTTTTTTTTCTGGCTCTCGCACGTGTATCAGTGTACAGTTATATGCAGGGACAAAGAGGGCTATCGGAGAGCCGCTCGTGTCTGTCTACGAACGTTCTTACGCGCCTACCTATTTGCGCGCGAGAGACCGAGGCGCGGTAAAACGCTTTAAGTCGCCCCGCTTCGACATCCAACCACCTCTCGACAGCCGCCTTTCCTCCGAACTTTCCTTCTCGCGCTTCGCACAATCGCAATTCAACGTTCTTACGCAATCTCATCGCCACTTCTTTCGGCCACCCTCGTCGCAAATTCCCCGTGACTCTGTCGTACAATCTCCGGGCATTCATAATTTTCCATGCATTATCGTTCAACAGATGGTTCAACGTTTATTTCTAATATAGGATATTTTATTTCTTCGGACGTTGAGGTCGCGTTTCGATGGAGATTTTTCAGTCCTTGGATGGTTCGAAGATTTGGAGGAGAGGATTTTTTTTATCAGAAAGGAGAATTGGAATTGTATTGTCGTGTCGTGGAATGTACGAGATTTATTTGCCGGATGAAATATTTGATTTCGAAGAAATATTTTTTTTTCGTTCTTGCGTCGTCGATTGTTTAATTTTGTTTTTTTTTTCATGGAGGTTTGGGTTGAAATACCCGGAGGGGTTTAGAAATTTGCAAGAAATGATTTTTCGATGGAAAAGATACATTAAAATAGCTTTTTTATAGTACAGAATTTCGAATATTTAATGGCGATCTGAGATATTTTATTTTTTCGAATATTATTTTATTTTTTTTGCAAACATTCGCGTTGGAATACCCAGAACGGTTCGGAAATCCGTGAAAAAGGATTTTCGAATCGGAAAGAATAATCACACAGGATCTAGAATATTTTTTCGCCATCCACGATATGCCGATTTTTCGCATATTTTTGTCTTGCTCTGATGTCAATTATTTATTTCTTTTCCATCCGGACATTTGCGTTGAATAGTCCTAAAAACCATGAAAAGTAATTCCAGAAAGGCACTGAGAAGTTTCGACCGTTAAAAACCTTCATAACATAACAACATAAATTCCACAAAAGTTTTCAACCTCAATTTTCAATAAAATACAATTTTGTAAAAACGAAAAAAAAATCGCATACATAAATGTCGATAAACACAAGTGCAAAAAAAACCAGGAATTCGACATATACTCGTCTAGACTACCCACAAGATTGCTCAATATAGTCAATGACTGGTAATGACTTCGTATACGACTCACGTTAATAAAAAATAAATAAATAAATAAATAAAATAAAATAAAATAAAATTAAAATAAATAAACAAATAAAAATAAATATAATGATGATAAACGCGCATAACTGGCGTGCATACGCGTGCGCAGTGGAGATCAAGGGTATCGCGCTCGTTAACGCGGGTATGAGACATTCGTTTTGGAGGTGGTGGCTCACCTCGACGACAACGACGATGATTACGAGTTTCAGGATCGACAACGGACAACGGACAACGGTGCTTTCAAGTTCTTGAGTCGTATTGCTCGTGGACGCTAATGCGCGCGCCATTTTATAATGAAATCCGTTTCCGAAGACCTTCGAAAAAAGCCTCGGGGGCACCGATCCTCTCTCGTTCAAGAATCTTGATTTTTTTTTCTCCCCCTCCACAATTGTTTCTCTTTCTCGCTCGCTAATCGCCGTATATCAAATCCGTCGACGTTCTTTATTAATTCGAATATAGTTGGAGCATTGAAGTAGGGCCACCCGTTATAGTGGTAATTTATTATTGTTGCTGTTATTATTATTATTATTATTATTATTATTATTATTATTATTATTATTATTATTATTATTATTATTATTATTATTATTATTATTATTATTATTATTATTATTATTATTATTATTATTATTATTATTATTATTATTATTATTATTATTATTATTATTATTATTATTATCATTTTTATTATTATTATTATTATTATTCTTTTTTTTTAATTATTATTATTATTAAATTTATTTTCATTATTATTTAGGGTAGTGATAAGTTAATTAAAAAAAGTATATTGAGGAGTTCTATCAATGGTATGGGTTTGAAAAATCAATTGGGGAAACTCATCTGACAAGAAGTCGTCGAATTATATATTATATATAATTATTGCAATTATATTAAATTGGGCACATATAATTGTATCTATTTGTGTTATATTTCAAGAACCAAATATCTCAACCTGCTTCCGTACCTTCCAGACCCCGACGAAAGCGCGAAATAAAGCAATCGTCAAGAACGATTTTTTTCGCCTTCTCGAACTTCCATTTCAAAACCCTAAGAAATCAATGAAAATCAATCAATTAAAAAAATTGAACCACCCACGTTCCTATAACGATAAAAGCACTCTGCGAATGCACATACACACCCTACCCAACAAATCCCAATAACGCGGGGAAAAAAACCCACCGCAAAAACGCGGGAATTAATTACACAACCTGACACACATGTAGGTTAAGTCCGGATGGGTCAGTCGCCAGCGCGGCCGTACCGCCGAGCTGTCGGGCGGGGGGAAAAGGCGGCGACAGGCCGGGATAATGCCGAGAATATCGGTCGGTTATCATAATCCCATTCATCGAGAAAACTTACGCGAGCGTAACGTCGTCGCACCATGACCTAAGCCATTAAACCGGCAATGATGCGAACGAGCGCTCGTCAAAGAGCTTGCGGGTGGCCGGAGAGGCGGTCGCCACGTGCACGACGCAGAACCGCAGAAGCCCCCTCCCCCCCTCCCCCCCCCCCCGGCCGCAGCTACACACCGACAGCAATAGCAATAGCAATATCATCAAGTCCAGCCACAGAAGTGCGCGTGCTCGCGGATAAATAACGCGCTGGCGAGGGGAGAGCGATAAAATTCCTCCTCTCCGTTGGTTTCAACGCCTGGCTGGTCACCCCCTCAAGTTTTCTGCCCTCGGGGGTGGAAGGGGGGGGGCGGTAGGGCGCGCGAGAGCGGAAGACCGGAAGGAAGGAAGGAAGGAAAAGGCGCGAGAGCGGAAGGAGGAAAGAAAAATGACCGTAACCGTTTCTTCTTTAGTCGACCCTTTCGTCCTCGTTCTCTTCCCCACCCCCTTCGTCGCTTCTTCGGGATCTCTCGCAAAAGCTCCCTCCGACGAGATTTTCTCTGTACCGCTCGTCGCGTCGGTCTTTTCGCCCACGGATGGAGCAACCGAGCTTGTAATCGCAAACTCGCGCAACGATTACGCAGACCCAGATTCGATCATTGCGCGAGGAGCGAAGAAAGCCGAGCGGTTGTGTTATGGGGTCGTTATTCGCGCACGTGGGTAGGTACGCGGTCGGTTCTCCACCTCTCCTCCTCCCCCCCCCCCCCTCCAGTCTTGGCAGCGCGTAGAAACGAACGATGAATGAATGAATGATGGAATGAATGGGAATCCACGTGTACGCGAAGCACGAACAATTTGTTCAGCCCTTCAACCCCTGCCCCCCCCCCCCCCTCATTTCCGGTGACGCCATTAGTCGTCAGCTGTAGTCACGTGACACCAGAATCTCGTTGGTCACGAATTTCGGTGGGGTTATGTAACGTAATCCGTCGTGATTCACTCGTGACGTTGACGGGAAATTCTGGCACGGCGGAATTGAGGCTTTTGAGAAATGAATTTATTGTTTTGAATTTTTTTTTTTTCTCTTGTGGGAAATTATTGTGCTCGAAAGTTTTTATTAAACAAATTTTTATTGAGTTAAATTCATGGTTGGAAGTGTCGGAGGATTGGATTATTCATTGGCGGAAATTCGATTGAGAAAATTATTTTAATCGCGAGATGATCGGAGAGACTAAACTTCGAATCTTCATTGATGAAAATTTATTAATGACGACTATTTTCATTGACACTCGATCGAACGGACGAATTATTGGGTCTTCGGTAATAAAAATTTATTGGCAGAATCATTCTACTCTAGGCTTGGTTTGAATGGCGAATCGTTGGATATTTATTAATAGAAATCAATGAAGAAAGATCATTCTACTCTCAACTTGGTTTAAATGTCGAGTTATTGGATATTTATTGATAGAAATCAATAAAGAAAACTAATTTTACTCAAAACTTCGTCAAAGCAACAAATTTTTGGGTCTTCATTGATAAAAATTAATTAACACAAACTATTTCACTCGAATCTTGATCAAAGTGGAGAAACACCGATAAGCCTTTTCATTACGTTCATATTTTCCATTCTCAGATTCTTCATCACTATTCACTCGCTCAACAATTTCTCAATCAACGACGAAAGAAACAGAAAAAAAAAATGTAAAGTTACGTCGATCGTTCGAAAACGATGAACTTGAAAAGGTTAAGGGATGGAAAAATATTAGCGACGCTTCGAAAAACCAATAAAAAAAAAAAAAAACAATTAACAGTAAATGTCATCGTGGTTGCGAGCCGAGCCAAAGGACTGAAAATGTTACGTGTTAATCTTATAACGCGCCAGATAAATCATCGCTAGCTTTAACATACCCGGTACAAAAAATTAAAGAGGATCTCGCACTCGGTTACTCGCTCAAGGATTAATCAAAAACAAAAAAAAACCAACCATTTTCATAACCAAAATACTCCGCAACACCATCATAAACGGCTTGAAAAACAAATTTTGCAAAAATGTTAAGCCTGTAGACCATTCGTCGATCTAACGAAATTCCGACGATTAAAGCGCAAAAAATCCTAACGCAACACGTATCCACTTGACGTATCCGTTCCTGCGCCCACAGACTGCCCGGCGCCCGTGACGAGAATCCAAATCGTCCCACGATTCCGCCCCCTCTCCCAAGAAACCCAAAATTTCCAGCGTTCAACCATTCAACCAATTTTTTCCAAATTCCCATTCCACCCCGTCAAATCTCAGCTCACACTTTCGCCACTCAACGAAAAAACAAATTAAAAGAACAACGAACAAAAGGTCCTCGGAATCCACGTGAATTTCCCCACGAACGTGGGCCAAAGCCCAACGGAATCCATTCACAGCGCCGAATATCGAATTACCCGTTCGCCGGCCAACGACTGTGACGGCCGAATAAACGTCAGTTCTCTCTCGGCACCGAGCCCCAAGCACGAGTTTCTTGTGGGCCATCGGGGATGGCAGCAACATATCTATGTATATCCGTGGCTCGATGCCCGACAGCCGCCGAGCTCGTGGCCGCGTGCGGTGGAGGGTGGCGCGAGTGGCAATGACGTCACCGTAACGACGTCATACCCGAGCGGGGCGCGGGTCGGGACGAAGGGTGGCGAACTCCGCGTCGCACGACGGCGATACGCCGCGACCAATACCGTGACGTTGTTCGCACATGTACACACGAAAAATATATTTATAACAATGCATGCATAAATGACAAAAAATATTGAAAATCGTTATAATTCGATTGTATTGTAAGTATGATTGTTTGAAGTTATTGCGAATTAATATGATATTTTATTATTATTGACGATAAGGATGGTTATTTATGTTCGTTTGAAATTTTATTTACATATTGTAAATGGGAATGTTAACGATAATTATGTAAGGTATATAGAGTGATTATGTGGAGGTATATAGAGTATTAGTATGTAACTGTTATTATTACTATTATTCGTGCTAAATAAAATTTAATTATAACAATTTTTAATAATTATACAAATATATATAATGATAATAATAGTATAAATAGATGTTTATAGTATAACAAATTATTATCATATATATATATTAATTTATCATATTATTATATTATTAATACAATGGTATTATATATATTATATTATATAATAATTATATTATATACTTATTTCTATAATTATCAAAAATTGTTATAATTTTATTTTATTTTGCATAAATAATAACAATAATAATAATGATAACAATAACAGTTGATCATAATATATAATATATAATAATAATAATACTAATAATAATATATAATTAACTATTGTTATTATTATTATTTATGCAAAATAAAATTGAATTATACTAATTTTTGATCACTAGAAAAAGAAGTATAGATATAACATTATTATATTAATAATATAATAATATAATAAATCAACATATGTATATTAATGAAAAATAAATTGAATACATAATAACACAACAACATAACAACATAACACACAACAATACATAACAATTACATAATAATTGATATATATTATTATGTATTATTATTTATTATTATTATTATTATTATATATTATTATATACATATATTTTTTATAATTATTTATGATATATATATATCGATATTTATCGTATATGCATGTATTTGTGTATATGCGGAACGGCAGCGCGTGGCCGCGCGCCGCCGTTGCCACCGCCGTTGGTCCATCGATCCGCTAACCCGCCACCGCTCTCGTTCTATGACGTACAAGATGACGTCACCGTAAGCGCCGTTCGCCGCTACACACAGTACGGTTTTAATATAGCGGCGAACTGGCTCCGATCCGGACTCAGTTACGCGGTGGCCGGCCTTACGGGTGCACCACGGAGAGCCGTTCCACGAGACATACAAATAACGCTCTCGTTATCTCGCTTTCTTTCACTCTCTTCAACTCTCTTTCCCTCCGAGCCACGGGCTATATCGTCCAAACACGAGAAAGAGAGTCCTCGCGCGGCCACGAAAAAAAAACAAAACAAAAACACCGAAAAAATCACCCTCGCATGCCCGAATTTTCTCTTTTCACGCGCGAAGACGAAGATTAAAAATTTTTTAAAAACAATCGAATTAAAAAAAAAAAGGAACATTACCGCGACCGATCTTAAAAATCCGTGTGTGTGTTTTTGGAACAATTCCGGGCAATTAAAAAAATAAATAAACGAAATAAAGAAGCTCGGATTTTTCACATCGATCGTCGTACCGACGCTTTATCGTAAGTAAAGCGGCCAGATCGGTTTCTAACTAGTGAACGTTTACGTGAGAGACCAACAAAAAAAAAAAAGGACCAACATCGTTGCAAAGGATAATAATAAACTAGCACGTAATAAAGTACTAGATTTAACGTTTAATCCGCATCAATGACACTCGGCACATGCTTATTAAAAAAAAAAAAAAATCATGTAGGAAGAATCGCACGATCATAAAAATACGGAAAAATTGATTAAAAAAAGAATTTAAAAAAAAACGTGATTCTACGCGCGATCGACAGGATAGCCGCTGGTGGATGGTTCGCGCGGGACTGAACGGTCATCCCGCGTGTCCGAGATCGTGAGGGGACGTGACCGCCCCCGCACGTTGCTCGCGAACATTTTTTTTTTTTTTTTTTTTCCCACGGGAAGATCATCCGGAAAAGCTCACGAACCAGAATCGGTCTGTCACCGGAAATAAAGAATTTGCCGAAACAAAAATCCGACCAAAAAATCTTTTTCCAAACACGCGAAAGAACAACAAAAATAAATGAATAAACTAAATGAAATAAATAACTCAAATAATTTAAATAATCTTAATGAATTGATGAATAATTGAGAAAGTTAAAATTCAACGAAAAACAAGAACAATCGTAAAATTAGCCGCATGCGAGTCCCGAGATCGGAATTTCGCAGCGAGGGGCTGCTGCTCTTCCCCGGACGTCCGGATATCGTCGAACGTCCGGACAAAATTCTACGCGGAAGCTTCACGATCGAGCCATTCCCAACGTCGGATATCGATATAACAGGTCGGTTGTGTCACCAGACGTTTTTTTTATGCACCGTCTGAAAAAAACCCAATAAAAAACAAAACGAAAAAATAACAAACAAACGAAACGTATATACGTTCATGTGTACAGTGCTTGCAACCCCTAAAACACAATCGCACCTTCGTTAAATTTTTTCCCACTCATTACCACAACATTTTTTACAAATTTATCTTTCACAATTTTACCGAGAAAACTTCTCGTTTTCATTTTTTTCCCCAAATTGTTTTTATGGACTCTCTTGCCGAGAGAGGGGGGAGAATTTTGCGACAATTTTACGCGCGAGACAGGACTATGATAACGATTACAGTGGACGATAATTCGTGACGATTTATCGATTGAAAAAAAAAAACAACCAACGACGAAAAAAAATTATAATAGCGACAATTACGAGAGATCGAGAGATAAGTAAGCGGAAGAGGAAGAAAAAAAAATAAAAAAGTGCGATAGTGCGATTATTATGCGTACTGCCGGAGACACGGCAGGGACGAAAACAACGGTGCAACCGTGTCCCGCAGTTGCCGTTGGTGGTCCGGTGAGCATCCTCGAGGATCGCGCGATCGACCGGGATCGAGAGTGCGACGTCGCCGATCACGTCGGTGTTGGACCGACGAGTCCTTACTCGCGTTTGCGAATCGCCGTAACCGGTGGTTCGATTCAAGCCGATTCGAATAACAATCACGATCATCATCGGAATCTCGAAACCGGGGAACATCGCGTCAATGTACATCGGGCCAACGATCACTCATGGACCAAGTGTAAGTCACGCAATGTCTCGCGAGCAATCGGAACAAATCGCATTCGGTCCGCTCGATGATCATTTTTTTATCTCGAAATTCTATTTTTTTTTTTCGTCGAACGATTTTTGATACGTTTATTGGCGTTATTTTTATTATTTTCGAAGATTGTACCGAGAACTTTTTATCTCGTTTTGCATTCGATTCGTTGGGTGAATCGATGAGGATTTTTTAATCTTTCTAACGGGGATTGGATTTATTTTGATTAATGTATAGATATATATTTCTACTGGAAAAGATATTAAATATATATTTGCAATGTTTTTCCAGTATATTTTCTTGATATATTTGTTATCGTGAGTTTTTTAAATATATACAAATTCTATTCAAATTTTACAAACCCAAGCATTTTAAATTAATTTCCTCACTCTCTTAATTTTCAAATATCGTTCACGATAATTTTTTTATACTCAAAAAACAAATTTTCCTAAATATCATTCGAAAATACTAAAAATCGAAAAGTAAAAAAAAAAATGATAAACGATGAATCATCGAGTATGCAAAATGCGTTTTCAACGTTCACCGAAGCTCGCGTCGATAAAATCGCATCCCCGTGTCTGCGTAATCCACCAAAAAAAAAAAAAAAATCCGGAAAACCGAGCAAGGCCTCAATTTCGAGGTCCTAATATTCATCAAATCGAGCCCCGTTCAAATCAAATTAAAAAAAATATAAAATAAAAAATAACGTCACAGCCGTCGAGCTTTTTTCATCGTGTCAATAGATTCATTCCCGCGTCGCAGGATCATGACGGGTGAGAGGTTTCACCGTTATATTTCATACAGCACGGGGCCGATAGATGCTGGATACACGGAGACGTAGACATAGCTGCATGAATTATTGCTCGACGGATACGCGGACACGACGATGACGATGTTGGTGGCGGTGGCGGTGGTGGCGGTGGTGGTCGGTAATGGTAATAACATCGTCGGTGGTGCGAGGACTTCTACCAAAGGCCGGCAGACTCGTCCGGCAGACTCGTCCGGCCCGCGGCGAGTAGATGCGGCACCGAGCAGTGCAGACGCGGAGACTGCAACGGCGAAAGACGGCGACGGCGATCGAGGAAGACGATCGATCGCGAACGCGCGATTCGTCGTTTCTCGAGTGGAATCGTCGCCGTTGCTCGCCTTCGGCTGTCCGTGGCAACGTTGACGGGTCGCTTCGAGACGGTGCGAAGGATTTGTGAAAAGAAAAAACGTAATTGAAGTAAGCGAGGAGGAAATTATGTGGAAATTAATTGATTGACGAATCGATGGACGAGGCGATGATTCGAGGGGTGCCGATCGAATTTAACGGGGAGATCGGGGTGTGTTCGGAGTTGCGATCGTGGAAATTTTCTTGTAGGACACCTTGGAGTTGGCTTGGGAACGGGGGTACGAAAATTTTGATATCTCGCTTTGATAGGTTTCGAGATATCGATTTTTTTTTTTTTTTTTTTTTTGGGTTTAAAATTTGAATAGAATTACTTTTTTTTTAATGAAGAAATCTGGTGTGCGGGATAGAGAAAATTCGATGTGTCGATTAGTTTTGAAAAAAGCGAAACGAATGTGAAATGATATGGAAATCATTTAAGAAATAATTAAAATTAATTAAAAAAATATTTAAAAATTCAAATTGGAAACAAAAAACTTTCATTTGAAGAAAAAAAACATTTTTTGAATCAAAGAAAGACAAAAATTATTTTTAAACAACCTGAAAACCTAATATAAACTATCCAAGGTTTTAAGGTTGGGTTAGGTTAGGTTTTGAGGATATTTTTTTTTAATTCCGAATTAAGATAAATTTTTTTTTTTAATTGAAAAATATGTATGAAAAAAATTGACATTGCGAAAATTAAGCGAGATGATTTGGCTTTCGGGATTTTGATCTTTCGGGACATTGTCAGTCGGAGCCAAGCCGATTAGGAAAATTTATTTTCCGAACATTTTGATTCTATTTGTTGACCAGTTGCAACATTGAATATTCGGAACTTCGACCCACGGCCATCATTCGTGCGCGATGCATTGGACTCTCGATGATCGTCGTTGCACAGACGTTGACTTTGGAATACTCGCTACAGCGACATCCGCCCGCTGTCGGAGCTTCCGAACGGCGTTGATTTACGCGCTGTTTTGCTTTTACGAGCTTGCAGACGGCAATGAACTTTATTCGCTTGTCTCAGGATTCATATTCGACGGATTTAGGAGATAAACGTCGTGAAAAGGAAAATTGTTGGGGAAGACATGTAGGTTTTATTATGTACGTTGGAAATAATTTCACTGACGTTTCGACGGTTGGGTTTCTAAAAATTAGTTTTTAATTACAAAAAAAAAAACATTTTCAGATCATTTGCATGGGCAATGATTGATCGAATTTCGAAATATTGTACACATATTAGACGATGCATTTTTTTTCTGTTAATTTCTTCTCTATTAATTCCATCATCATCGAAATCTCGAGCCGTTAAAAATTTTTTTGATTTAAAAAAAAAATCGAAACACTGAGAAAATCACATTTTATCAAATAAAATTACGTATATTAATGTCAAAAAATTAATATCTCCCAATAAACTATAGATATTACAAACGAATGTTCATCAATTTTTCAAAGTAATCCAAAATGTCAATCTTTGAAGAAAAAAAAAGTATTCCCGATAATCAATAATTACTACAAATAAATCCTTTCCAAATGTTCCAAAATCTTAATTAAAAAAAAAAGAAAAACAGAATTGAGGAGAACCAGCAGACTGAATAAACCACGAAAAGAGGATAGCACCGGGGATTTTCAATGCAGCAGCGGAAGATCGATAAAAACAATTTAAAAAAAAAAAAAACCACCCCGAAGAGAGAGAGAGAGAAAGATGCTAGCGGTAAGTCGCGAAAGCATCGGCCTCGATCGACGTCGATATTAGCCTCTGGCTTCGGGAAACGTCTTTACAGGTGTAACCGGTTCGTTGAAGATAAATATAGTCTGGCAGCTCGCCCGATAGTACTTAGTAGGAATTTCTTTATGCCGCTGCCTAGATAGTAGCTCGCGAAGGTATAACCGTACGAATAAAAGAAAGGTGTGGGTACTATAGAGTTGGCCGCCGTCCGCATCGACAGGTTGCACGGCGAGCTAAGCTCGGACAACGAAATATTGGTAATATAGTCCTCGATGAAACAGAATTAAAAAGAAAAAAAAACAAAATATAAAGAAAATAAATAACGAATGGAGAAAAAAAATCAATGAATCGATAAAAGTTTGTAAAAAGAAAAAATCGATATGTCAGAGAAATAATCTGAATAACTTAAATAATGTATATAAAAATTAGCAATGAATTAATAAAGCGGTTCGGGGGAGAAAAGTCTCGCTCTCTCTCTCTCTTTTTCGGAGAAATAACCTAAATAATCGATACAAAGTAACAATAAATAAATAAAGTGTAGAGGAAGATAAAAATTGATTTGACGATATTTTTCTGTCTCTCTCTGTCTCTGTCTCTCTCTCTTTCTCTCCCTCTCTCTCTCTCTCTCTCTCTCTCTCTCTCTCTCTCTGTCTCTCTCTCTCTCTCTCTTTCAAAGAAATAACCTAAATAATCTATCAAAAAAATTAACAATAAATAAACAAAGCGTAAAGGAAGAGAAAAGTCGATATGACCATCTTTCTCTCTCTCTATCTCTTTCCCTCTTTCACGATTTTCGGTGAAATCGTCACGACAAACGTCAGAACGTCTGTCGATGGGTTTCGTAATCGCAAATCGTAACAATGCCAGCCGCGAGCGTAAACTCCGAAAAACGAGTAATACACGGGTTGAACAACTTGGCGAGCTTCCGAACGTGCATGAATGAGAATCCGTGGACGCGTTCGGTGAACCGACGTAACCGACGCGAACGATGACAACGATGACGTCGGTAACACCCTCGTCAGCCGGTGCCACGTGCTTGTTCACCCTTTCGGTTACGCGCATACACCCGGCGATATAATGCCAATTGTGTTCGAAAAGCGTCACAAAGCGAATAATACGGTTATCGCCCCCTCGGTCGTAACAGCGCCACCGCACAGCTATTGGCACACCCGTCTTTGATTTGATTCTACGGGTTGGAAAAAAAGTAAAATTTTTGAAAAATCAATTTATTTTCTCGGTGAAGATCGAATTACAACAATAATTACGATTGAAAGGCATCGTATTATTTCTTAAAATTGCGAGAGAAAAGAAATCGTTTTATATTATCACCGAATTAAAAAAGATTGGTAAGGTATAAAAATATAAATTTCACAAGAATTCATTTCTGGAATCGAGTTAAATTTAATCGTCTATTTCTTTTGTATTCTTTTTTTCATTATTGTTTTTCACGTCGATGAGTAAGAGAGTTCGAACGAGAGTAGGCGAAAAGAGTAGTCTGGGCGTGAGTCGTGCTCGTAATAAATCGTGCGAGGTCCGAAAAGCTCGGAGAGTGCGACCTGGCCGGTCAGTTTGGACCTCGTCGGGCCGGCCGGCGAGAAAACGCTTCCGCAGAGCTTCCTACGGGCCAACTGCATTGTTTTGCTGCGAGCCTAAAAATATACAGCAGCGGTCGCCGCGTACCTCAACCGCTTTGGCCTATCCACAAAGAACGTATATCACGTGACTACGATGCTTTTCAATCTCCGCGTCTCGCTCTTTTCTCTCTCTACTTTCGGGCAGACCGAACCGGCGTCCATCCACCTTGTTACTTGCATAACAAAATTTATTCACTAAGTTTCATCGATCCTCGATCGATGTTTCTAATATCTACTCTGCACGGGCTGCGATAAAATTATGTATTTATTTATTTATCTATTTATTTATTTATTTATTTATTTATTTATTTATTTATTTATTTATTTATTTATTTATTTATTTATTTATTTATTTATTTATTTATTTATTTATTATTTATTTATTTACTGATTTATTGATTTATTGATTTATTGATTTATTGATTTATTGATTTATTGATTTATTGATTTATTGATTTATTGATTTATTGATTTATTGATTTATTGATTTATTGATTTATTTATTTATTTATTTATTTATTTATTTATTTATTTATTTATTTATTTATTTATTTTTTTCAAATTCAGGGAAATTAATATATTTTTGAGGGTAAAAACTATCCACCAAAATGGCTCATGGATAACCTCACTCGAACTCGGTTCCATTGTCGATCGTTTCGAATTTTCCAAAAGGCAACATACGAATATATATATTTTTCATTGAATTTGTTGATCAAATAATCGGTTTTTTCGACCTTTCCGACCAATCACGGCGCCCCCGACTGCATTCCCTCTTCGCTCATCGTGACGTGTGCGATCGTTGCGTTTTTTCGCGGACCACCGGCACGAAGAAAGAAGAAAAAAAAACGCGCCACCGGCAAGCACGATTTTTCTACGAGGCTTCGTGTGCGCTATAAAAAATGCAGACACCCTCGTCGAGGTATCCAACAGATTGGAACGAAGGGAGGAAAAAAAAAACAACAAAAAATAGAAAGTAGCAAAACAGAAACGAGACGGTTTGTTCAAAAAAAAAATTAAGGAGAAGAAGAAGAAGAAGAAGAAGAAGAAGCAGGGGGAAGCCTAAAGACGACGTGAGTCCGTTGGCTCTGGAGGGTGCAGTGAATGCACCGTATCATGAAATAATAATAAAAGGATCTCCTCTCTCTCCCTCCCTCTCTCTCTCTCTCTCTCTCTCTCTCTCTCTCTTTTGTAACGGAAACGCTGCAGGTGCACGTGACGTGATGTTAGCCACGTGTCACGACATGGTCGTCACTTCCACTCGCCTGCGCTCGCCCTCGTCGATCTAGCGTGTTGTTTTATTTCCTTCATATTTTTTTTTAATACCAAACTCATTGAAACAATTACGGCAATAAAATTCCATTTCCATTTCCCGACGCGACGTGAAAGTATTCGAAGTTCACAGCGAGTTGCGCGAGCGAGAAAGAGAGATTGCGAGACGTGAATTTATCGGCTTCTAACCATACCGGGGAATCGGTTGTCGGTGCGTAAAACGCGTGCCGATGATTATCCCGACCGGGGTCTGTCGCTGGTCGATCGAACC
>OZ020176.1:9917768-9959947 GCA_963971145.1 Sussaba pulchella
ATCCGCCCAATAAAGCCTAGGCAAGATTTATCCTTGACCGAAATAAAAATAATCGTTTTTTTTTCCGCCCTAATGCCCTAATTTTTTTCGGCGACTCGAAATTCTATTTTCCACAAAACGCGGAAAACAAATGTCGTAGAGCAACATCGGTTGCAAAATCGCGCCGAGCGCGGCGCCACTCGGATCGTCGAAGACGAATTATTGGCAACCCGAGCGAAACTCGAGGCTGAAGATTTGTCGATCTTCGCTCGCGCGAGATTAGCGAACAAAAACCGTGCCGTCTCTGTCACGGCGAATCGCGCGCATTCCTCATATCCGGGGTGCTCAACTCGACTCGCTAAAAAATTCGGTACATCTCATTCTAATCAGACAAAATTTCATTATCCACCGTCGAACTCGAAATAATGGATATCAATATTGCGTTTTATCGAATATTCGCAATATTTCTTTTTTCCGAATTTGAATAGAATAAAATTTGAAAAATTGATGCAATTATTTCAAGGTCATCGTCGTTGTGCGAAGGTCAAAATTGTTTCGAGTACGTATTGGAGTTTGAATGGGGCTTTTGATGGATTCGAAGGTGTTTGAAACGGGCGAAAAATTAGGGAAAAAATTGTGATTGAGAACCACTGAGAGGATTTTATCGAAACCGGCGCTGGCCTTGAAACAGCTTCGTACGTGTGCAAACCGTGAGAAATGTACCATTAGGGGGGGGACGAAGAGACAGAAGCGCAGCGGGGCAGTGAGAGCGAGTACACATGCGCATTACGAATCTCGATGCTGATCGTCAACATAACATTTAAAAAATAAAAAATAAAAATGTTTTAAAAAGAAAAGAAAGAATGCGTCTTTGAAACTTCCGCTACCGACAAGGGGTGCGACCTTGTCTCGGTATCGAAAACGCGAATATCCGTCGGTCCATTTGCGGATATTGGTCTTAGTCCGTGGAGAAGAAATACAAGAAAAAAATTAACAAATTTGCAATAGCCAATTATAGCGAAACAGGAAGTAAGAAACGCGAAAATAAATGTAAGTTATCCTAAAGAGATGGTGAGAGAGTTAGGCTCAAGGTTGAGCAGACTGTTCTTGCAAATATATATATATCTATTTCCGATAAAAAAAAGGTGATGACTCGAGAATGGAGACAGAAAATAAAAAAACGACGTAAAAATCGGTTGATCGGATTTTCTTTAAATTCATCATAAAACTGTATTCTTTGAAGAATCCAGTAACAATTTAACAATCAGAAAAAATATATCATAAATATTTATACTGGTAATATAATATATACCAGTATCATTTATTTCTTTCAAATAAACATTTTCTATGAAAATAAATTTAGCGATTGTTCATCCACCATTTTTATTTCGAAACAGTTCATGAAAAAGCAAAAAAAAAAATTGTTTCCCACATCAACGTGGAAGCGACGAATAATTGAACAAACAGAAATAATTAAAATATTCCACAAAATAAAATAATAAATAAATAAATAAATAAATAAATAAATAAATAAATAAATAAATAAATAAATAAATAAATAAATAAATAAATAAATAAATAATTTAATTTAGTCATAAATTAAATACTTTTCAATATTTCTCAAAATATTTCCAAAATATCTCAATCGACAAATCAAATTAAAAAAAAAAAAAAAAAAAAAAAATTATCTCCAAAATCAAATAATCAATTTCTCCCCTCTTTCGTGTGATTCAAGGTTTCGGAATGTTCAAAATCCGAAGGACCTTCACTGTCGACCTCGCCGGGTTCGGATTTTCTCACCTCCCCGGCTCATCGTTCCGTTCCCATCACGTCACGTCATTTTTCCCGAACTTCGTCGAGAGCCTCGCAAAGCTCGCTCCAAAGCCCGAGCAAAAGCACGGGCACGTCGCCCCCGAAAACCGGAAGTTCGAATTCCCTGAACAAATTTCACAATCGTCTGGTCGACAAACTCAAAAGATCCCTGAAAAAAGCCGACGATTGTTCCGAAGATCAGAGAAATCTTTCGTGAAACGGTCACGTGGTTTTGGGCCGGCCACCATTAACCGGTTCGAAGCCGATCGAGATCCGACGAACCTCCGCACCCGGAAATTCCCGGGACTCCGTTAACGGAGATGATTGCACGGAGGTCGCACGTTCGTGCCCGGATCAACCTGCAGCCTGGTAGTCCGTCAACGAAAAAATTCAAAAAAAAAGAGAAAAAAAAAAACAACAACAACAAACAAACAAACAACAATAACAACAAATTCAAAAAAAAAAAACCAACGACAACAACGATAAAAACAACAATAAATAACGCTTCGGCGCGTGTAGAACCGCTCGTGAGAAGTAGACAACCGGAAACGGCTGATCTACGCGGCGCAGACGGACAAAAAAATGTCGCTGACGAAGTTGAGGATGCTGAGGATTATGGGGAAGTGCGATGGCGGCCGTGAAAGCGCCTCGCGAGACTGCGAAATCGGGAGAAAGATGGCGAAGATAGGGAGATAAATGAGAGATGAGGATCGGAGATGAGACATCTCGGGTGTGAGAGAAATTACGAAGATTCGGAGAGCGTGGAGAAAGATAATGGCGAAGTCAAGGATGGAATTGAATTCGGCCGGTTTATCAAGGAAGATGGGATGGGAGAAGAGATCGAAACATGGATGAAATAACATCAACGGCTGGAAGATCGGCGATGAGAAGAAAATTTGGGCGATGGACCAAAAACGATGATTTTGGATGTTGGATCGCTGATGATTCGTCAAAGGTCAGTAATGAAGACAAAACCTACAATCTCCCTTCTCTTATTCTCCATTTGCCGAGATTAAATTCACATTCGAGAAAAAAAAAAAATAATCTTCATTATGGTTTTTTTCTTTCAAATTCGTCTGATAAAGAAAATTTCGAAAAAAAAAAAAAATTAATTCAATAACGATAAATCGTAGATCAGTCCTTAAGGATGAGACTCGAAGATGTTGCATTTAAGAAAAATTGGCGGAAGAAAAAAGATTTAAAAAAAATAAACAAAAAAAAAAAATAGATAGAAAAAAAAACGAATGCTGTTTTCGTTCAGGCCAGATATCGGATAGGATTCCGTTCGGGATCCTTCTCCGACGTCTTCGGAGGTCTACGGAGGTGCGCGGTCTCTGTCCTGATCGTTCTCCAAGCGCTTGCACGAGAGCATGACCGTTCCAAGGCATATATTAAATGGTTCCTTGTAGTTTCGATGAACGATTTGTATTGACGATTCGTTTGTATGCGTTATTAATTGTCTACTTGAATAAATTATTTTACTTCCCGTTACATCGAGAGAGGGAGAGAGAGAGGGAGAGGGATAGGAGAAGAGAAGAAAGTGAGAGAGAGAGAGGGAGAGAGTATTATAACGAATCTAATTTATACTAAATTCATATTGTTATCGCGAAACGAGCTGTGAGAAAAATGTGAGAATCTTATAGAGTCATATCTTGAAATTCGTACTGTCGAGCAATCACGATTTCGTATTTATGGACTTGAACAGTTTATTGGTGGAAGTAAGAATGAATGAAAGTGGATTAATTGAAGAGAAAAAATTGAGATCGGGGCTGGGTATTTGTTTGATGAAAATATATTTGAAATTATTTTATTATTATTGAACGATTCGGGATTTCAAGTGTTATTCGATATCGGAATTCATTGTGAAACAATAAGTCGTCTGAATTGACGATAATTATTGCAGAAGTGTGAAAATTTGAATAGTCACGTATTAATCAGAGTTATTTGATCGAAAAAGAATTTTAAATACGTTTTCATTGAATAATTGCCCGTTCATCGACAAAATAAATAAAATTGCTGGGACGAAGGATGTTCCGGAAACCGTGGAGGGATGGATGATGGCGCTTATGACCGCGAGATTGGCGTCAACGCGATATTCAAATCGGTCGGTAATTTAAAATAATTTCGGTGTAATTTAAAATTTTTTTCGTCCTTTAAATTTATTTTTTCTCGACAGTGTCGATGGATTTTCAAGAATGAAAGAAATTTTCAGGCTATCTTTGGATCTTTTTTAAATTATTTTCGAACTTCTGGCAATTCGGAGATTGATCGGACGAAAAAAAAATCTGCTTTACCGACCGAGTTTGAAAATTTGCGGGATCGCCGTTGAGCGACGGATTTTTTTGGAAAAAAAGAGAGAAAGTGAGAGAGAGACGAGATTCAGAAACGTACTAATTTATTGTAGTTACGGTAACGCTGGTTGTCGCGACCAACAGCCTAATGGAAAAAGACTTATTTAGAAAATACGTACGTAAAAACTCATCAAACTATATTTATTAAAATGATAAATCGACGAATCGATTCGGGCCTTTCGAAGCGTTATGAGAGGTTCATTGAAGTGATAATTCGGTTGATTATTTTTTTTCTCCCATACATATTTATTCATTTTTTCGGCAGTTTTGGCCTCATTGGCGCACGGGCTCGCAACGATGTATTTTCATTATTACGATCGTTAAGTTTCGCGCGAGCGCATTCAAAGATGATGAAGAAAAAAAAAGCAATGACTAAAAATTCTTTTGAAAATATTAAAATGTATTAAAATTAACGAAAGCTCACAACGTCTGCGACGGCTCGATTCTCGTAGAAAGGAGAATAAAGAGAAAACGAAAGAAGAACAAAAACGTGAAAAGAAATAAAATAATAATAAATGAAAAAATAATGAGTAATTGTGAACGATACCCGCGTTTAACTCTGTGATACAGTAAGCTATAAGGTTAAATTTTATTTTTTTGCAAAAATTAGCGAGCGAACGAGAAAGGGAATTGAAGAAAAAGCGTAAGAAAGAAGATGAGAGAGAAAAATAGCGTTAAAATCGCTGATAAAATTAATGAAACGGAACAAGAAAAAAAAATTATAAAGAAAAGAGACAACAATATATGTAACGAAGCGATCTTCGCTGTTCTTCGTAATATTATCTCGAAAATCGCGCAGCGCAATTTTGGACCGAGCGAAACAAAAAAAAAAATAGAACTAAACGAAAAAAAAAATAATAATAATAATGATAGCTGTATCGAGGCGATTAGATCTTTAAGCGTAGCTTAGTCAATGATAAATCGGACTCGGATCGTAACGGTGCTTGGGCCTGATAAGAATCGTCGATGATTTCGATGAATCTGGCTTTAGAAATAAATAAAAAAATCTAATTTTCGTAGAATCTCAATGTATTTCCCGAAATTTTTCACACACGATCAGAAATAAGAGTTCGGCCCTCCACTGATATGCACCCGATTCGACGATTTTCTTTTTTTCCCCCTCTCACTCAGATCGCTCATACGATCGACGATTTTCATTTATTCAATGTTAATCGAAGAAATTATGGTTGCAATAATTTTTTTTCCCCATTAAAATCGCTCACGTGATCGATGATTTTCGTTTATTCAATACAAATCGAAGAAATTATCGTTGCCATGATTTTTTTTACCCCACTCGGATCGCTCACGTCATTGACGATTATTATTTATTCAATACGATCGAAAAAAAAATTTCGTTTCCATGATTTTATTTTACCGAATTAAATTTTATTTAATTTCTTTCTTTATTTTCTTTTCGTAAAATCATTTTTATTTTATATTTTTGTCTTTAAAGAGTACGAACGAGGACGATGTCGATGTCGAAGTCGCAGTGTTTCAAGATTACGAGGCCGTGCGGATTTCACGAATTTATCGTTTTCAAGAAGCGATTATTCGGTGAGACTTCGCTATTTCATTTTGCGTCGTTAAAAAAAAAAACCCTGCGATCTGTTTTCATTAAAAAAAATTAACTTTTTTTCTTAATTTACGGGACTTTTTGAGCTGATTTTTGAAGCGTGGTTGAGGAGAACCGAGGCGAGAGCCTGCAACTGCCAAAAAAAAAAAAAAAAATAAGCCACGATATTCTCCTCACCCACAGCGATGGAACGTCACTGCCAAAAGCCCAAAAAACCTGTCATAGACTATACAAACGTTCGCTTGTTTAATATAAAAACCAAAAAAAAACACCACATTTATTTATGACACATAAAAATGTGAATTTGATTTTTTTTTTTTTTTAATTTATTTTAAAAAAATGTAGATTCCATTGTTTTTAATTATTTTCGTTGCTTTTTATTGCAAACAACGAGATTAACTCGTTGTTGTAGCTTGAAAATCTCTTGATTTCGATTCGTCACGACGATCACGATCGATTTAGATTCGAAGACTTCTGGATAAACATTCCACGCGCATGTAAGAACAATAATAAGTTTATCGTAAGAATTCGAAGGAAAAATTAATTCGCTAGACTTTGATAAGATTGATTGAAAAATAATAATAATAATAATAATAATAATCGAGAATATAAACGAGAAATGCAACCTGAGAATAATATAATATAAACCAATATATCGAAAGTTTAAATAAATGCTTTACGAACGTACATACATATATGTATATGATTGGTTCCATAAACTATAGGCATCGGTCCGGGTGACCCCCCCTCAGATTCATTTCAAATTTTTTTGGGATGTAGTCCTTGATGACCTATATGTGCCTCAATTTTTTCAGATTTTTTCCTCCATTATTTCGGCTGTAGTAATTAAGGGCATTTCCTGACATTTCCGTTTTTTTTTTTTTCAATCTAATTTCATAGTATTGTATCGCAAAATGAAAATTACACTCAGAATGCATTTCTATGTGAAATTGTCTCAACTTTTTGAAAAAAATATTGATTCTCAGTTTGGACTAACGCAAAACTCTCAAAATTGACCTTTAATAATAAAAAGCTATTTTTCGGCCATTGCGCATGTCTGAAATTTTTTTTCAATATTTTTTTCAGAAAGCTGAGAAAATTTCACATATGATACGTCAAATTCACGTTGGGATGTCTGTAAAAACTGCTAGAATCGATGAAAGTTCAAAAATTCAATGATAAGCCAAATTTTATTTTCTCCCTTCAAAATGTATAAATTCTCCTTCAATCCTCTTGAGCTATCGATCATTTTAAATTTTTGTCTTTTAGATAGAAATGCAATGTCTCGACTACTCCCAATATTCTGCAGTGAAAGAAAGTTATACGATTATTTATAGAATGAAATCAAAAATAGGCCTTAACATTTCTTGAAAATATTTCTTCAATTGCAAAATAGTTTTTATTCGTTTTTAAAAACTTGAACAATAGAAAAATTTGAAGAATTCGACACAGGCCTTACAATAGCGGAGCCTAAGTTATTCCTAATTGGCGTAATGTTGTGAATTGATCGGGTCCCTTTGATTGATTTCGAGTGAGATGCTCGTTCATCTAACGTTGGCTTTAATTCAAAATATTTCGTCCCCTCAACGAACACAACGTCGATATTTGGCAGACTTTGATTTGTCCTCTCAAACAAATCGTATGGTGTGAGAATGTGTTCGTCTGGGTCCATCTGCAACGACCTTTTTCTTGCATTTCGCTTAATGGCCCCTCCCAAACCATCACACGGTCCTTTGCCATGCGCGGTCGCGAAAAATGCCAATCAGCCTCAATATCGAAATCATTTTCATGATAACATAAATTTGTAAATGCGTTTTTATTTTTAAATTGCTGCGGCGCTCCATCACTGAAGTAGTGAATTCTTTTTACCACATGAAATTTTTTATTTAAGTAAGCTACCAATTCGACTTGAAATAAATGAACCATAACGAAATCGTGTTTGAGACAGTTACGCCAATTAGCAATAACTTAGGTTCCGCTATTGTAAGGCCTGTGTCGAATTCTTCGAATTTTTCTATTGTTCAAGTTTTTAAAAACGAATAAAAACTATTTTGCAATTAAAGAAATATTTTCAAGAAATGTTGCAGGCCTATTTTTGATTTCATTGTATAAATAATCGTATAACTTTCTTTCACTGCAGGATATTAGGAGTAGTCAAGACATTGCATTTCTATCTAAAAGACAAAAATTCAAAATGATCGATAGCTCAAGAGGATTGAAGGAGAATTTATACATTTTGAAGGGAGAAAATAAAATTTGGCTTATCATTGAATTTTTGAACTTTCATCGATTCTAGCAGTTTTTACAGACATCCCAACGTGAATTTGACGTATTATATGTGAAATTTTCTCAGCTTTCTGAAAAAAATATTGAAAAAAAATTTCAGACATGCGCAATGGCCGAAAAATAGCTTTTTATTATTAAAGGTCAATTTTGAGAGTTTTGCGTTAGTCCAAACTGAGAATCAATATTTTTTTCAAAAAGTTGAGAAAATTTCACATAGAAATGCATTCTGAGTGTAATTTTCATTTTGCGATACAATACTATGAAATTAAATTGAAAAAAAAAAAAAACGGAAATGTCAGGAAATGCCCTTAATTACTACAGCCGAAATAATGGAGGAAAAAATCTGAAAAAATTCAGGCACATATAGGTCATCAAGGACTACATCCCAAAAAAATTTGAAAAGAATCTGAGGGGGGGTCACCCGGACCGATGCCTATAGTTTATGGAACCAATCATATATATGTATATATATATATATTATATATATATATATAAACTTCGGTTAAACGATTACTGTGTATAATATTGTGATTTTTATGTCATGTTCAATAAATGAGTATGAAAAGAAGAGATGCGAAATTCTGATAGTTATTTCATGATCCCAAACCTACAAATCCATTCCACGTTCCAATATCGCGCTTGAAAATAAATTTATTCGGCTCAATTTCATTTACAAACATTTTTATTTGTTCACATTTAATTTGTGCCTTTATTCCACCGAAAGAATTTGTACAATCGTTGAATTCGCTCTAAACGCATTCATTCTGCAATTAATTTACCTGCAAATTACCGTTCATTGCATCTAAAGCCAAAAAATTGTCCTCCAAAATTTGCAAAACGCACTGGATTAAAAAAAATTATATATTTCGATTTTCTTCGGACATTTTTTTTTCCTATAATTTAATTACAGCCATCAGGAAGGATTTTTCGACGACGATTCTTCGATAGCGTGAGTATCGGTAATGAAAAAAATTCAAGAAAGTTCGATAAATCGCGCGACCGTCGTTAAATTTTCGTTGAGCAAAAAATTCGTCTCGAAGAATTTGCCCGTACATACGCCAATGCTTCGTACCGTGGATGGAAATTTCCGCTATGGGCAAAACCGCGAGACCGGGAACGCTCGACGAGCAGCGCAGCAGTACGTACTTGACTTGTCACCATGAATTTGTTTTTTTTTTTTTTTTTTTTTTTTTTATCGTCCGGGATTACAATCCATTTGTGTTAAGACCGGATCGAATCGTATGAAGGCCTTAAACCGAAAAGAACGAAAAAATCTTGCTCCGATCATTCCAATAAATGTTCGAATAAAAATAAAATTATTGAACAATCAAAAGTGTAAAGAGAAAGAAATAATTAAAAATCTTAAAAACGTAATTAAACCAGAAATTATATCTCAATGGTCGACCGCGACTGTTGCAGCTATTCGTCGAGTTATTGGGAACGCAATCTGTGCGATACGATTTTATTGGTAACGACCAATTAATTCCACGCTCGGACTGCGATCTGCGAGTGAGAACCTTGAACATCCGGTGTACCGACGCACCGCGTCTACCGTATCGTTGACGTGTCATTCGATCGCGATTATGTGGACGCGACTCATCTATAGCGGCGGTAGCAATGGAAATATCGAGTGTATTGCATATTTATCATTATTATTATCATCATAGACATAATAATTATTATTTTTATCATCATCGCCATTATTAATTCCTCCCTCGGTCATGTTTCTCTTTTCTCTGATGAGAAATTGTACAAGACAATATATAACAAGAAAGAACAATAATATTATAATAATGAAATGCAATATGATAATTATAATAATTATAATAATTATAATAATCATATGATATTTTATTATTATTATTATTTTTAATATAATTATTATTATAATAATAATAATAATAATTATTATTTTTATATTAAAAATAATAATAATACTAAAATATCATATGATTATTATAATTATTATAATAATAATAACAGAATGTAATTATTATATTACCATTACTATTATTATTACAAAACTCTTATCAAGATTTTGTAGATCTTCTAGAATGTAATCTTCGTCTAAAAATGGCTGCACGTTAGAATTTTATCAATAAAAATTGAAAATGTTCATACGTTCGAAATTATAACAAATTTTACTATATCCTTAATTTTTTTTTTTCGCGAGCAGTACGACGCACGATGTACTGCGCGACACATTCGGCGTAAGCGATCGAACGTGCGAATGCGCCTCAAACGCCTATTGCGCAATCTCCGTGGACAATTGGTTGAGCCACACACCTTCAGACTCTCCATAGATCGACGTCATCAATACAATATTCGTAATCGAATTTCTCTTTTTCATTCTCGACGATCCATATTTTTGCAATTTTTCGTAAGAGGTTGAGCGAGAGGTCATTTTTGAGTTCGCGCGAACGTTATTTTTTGAAAATCGTTATCCCCTGATTCTTCATCGATGGGATCGTAATTAATGAAGAACAATAAATTAATGCCAAAACTACGTCTTTAAAAACCGTCATCTCCTCCATCTTCCACGTGGCGATATCTCGGTAAATTCGAAGACATAACGGTAAAAAAAAACAAAAATTCTATTTTTACTCGAGACGAGAATTGCTACCATCAACTAGGTTGTGTTAACACAAACGTCACACAACCCACGCGGTCAAAACTTCGACTCCTACCGTCGCAACAATACTCAAAGTATTCAGCACTCATCTGTTATCCACGCACGCGCCATTAAAAACTAATATATGCCCGGTGCCCCTTAAAATACCGAAAAACCATTCCGCACAAAAATCCCGCGCATATCCATCGATCGATTTCGATTTTTCATTCCCAAAAATCTCAGAAGCAGCCGCGGATCGACCGGTAAAAATCATTGCAGTGAAAATTTTGAGGGTACACGCGACATTCGTAATTCCTCATTGCACCCCGGATTGCGCCCCGATGCATCGCCCTGTTCGGCCCGGTACGGCCACAAATGCAACACCGCGCGATCAATAGAAACACGCCCGAAGCGCGTTGGCCACCCTTTTTTTCCTCTCCAACCATTCCCGAACGCCGTTGAACCATTTTAAGATTCCATCCTAGGTACCCGCACAAACTCGCGCATTGTACGCGCATCTCGTGACGTCACGTACCTCACCCTGATCCATCGGACTGAACATTTTCCGCATCTCGTATTGCATCATCCCGCGTCCGTCGCGGGCGCGCGTAGAAGATCACGCGAAAGTTCGAATTGCAGCCGTTGATGATAAACGAACGCAGTCACGGACGATAAACGTCGACGTCTATAGAACGTTTGGAATTACCGGGCTTCGGACGTGATGATTCAATGTATCCCAGGTCAGTGCTGGCTCGATCCAACTGACCGATCGTTTCCCCTCGGGTCGACGTTTGATAGCCCGGTTGGGTGGACGGAATTGGTCGATCCAACTTGAAAATCGGTTTGTCGGATTGGAGAGTAATAAAATTTGATCGGACCGATCAGCTGGACACGTGGGAATTGTCTATTATTTTTTGATGTGATCGTTTGGTGGGAACAACGACGGATTCCGGGGAGACGACCGACCAGCTGTCCCGATTTTCCAGCAGGTTAGCCCGACGAATCAGATGGCCGAGCGGATCGCTCGACCGGTTGGTTCAACCAATCACATGGCTGGCCGATTCGATTGGCTGGTTTGACCCACTAATCAATTGGTTGGACGAAATAATCAGCTGGACCCAACTGATCAGTTATCCACATTGATTCGACCGACTAGCTGGACACTTCGAAGTTATTCATGATTTATCAACGTGATCGTTTGGTGGGCAAAACGAACGGGTCGATTGAGTCCAGCTGTCCCAACTATTCAGCTGGTCAGTCCGACCAATCAACTGGCCGACAGAATCGGTCGAAAGGTTCGCCTACGCAATCAGCTGGCTGGCCTATCTGATCAACTGGTTTAACCGACAAGCCAGTTGATTATGCCGAATTATCAGCTGGCACAATTCAACCGATCAGCTGGTTGGCTCAAGAAATCCGTCAGCCAGTCCGACCAATCAACTGGCCGACAGAATCGGTCGAAAGATTCGCCGACGAAATCAGCTGGCTGAACCTACAACTCATTTTGTCATTCTAACCAACAACAATTGACCATTTCAATTGATAACCAATTGATCGGGTAACCAAGCGATTCACTTGCTCGCATTAAAATGCATCGAGAATAAATGTTGCGAATCGAAAACGCATAGCGTAAAGATGGCGACACAATTCGATGGCACACAGACAGGATTCGGACAATAGTTTTACCTCGTCCCAACGTAGGGCGTTTCGTTCTATTCAGACGGCCGATCGGTGCCCGCAAAAGTTTTGACCCGTCGATGGTTTGGTTTTCCGGGATTCCGATATTTTGGTACATTGACAGTCGGAACCATGCCGATTCGCAACATTTATCTTTGGAGTTTTTTTCTTTACTATTTGTCGATTCGGCGGAACATTGAATATTCGGAACTTCGATCCGCACCCAACCGAACCTTCATGCGCAAGGAGATTGGAAATTAAAGACTCGAGCAGACGCGACGTACGAGAGTGCGAATGGAAAGTTTTCGTCTCATCGAGAAGGTTCGAGAGGGGTACAAGTCTGCATACATGTATATGTGCGTACGTGTATATGCGTTGTACATGCGTGAGGCTGGAACGATAATAACGCGTTAGTTTAGCGTGCTCGCGACTCCGTGTGCCGCACTGGGATTGTTATTGAACTTGCACGTTGCGCCACGGTTGAAGGTAACCCACTCAACCAGACACGATGAGCCACGTGGTGCATAAATATACCGTGTGTATGTTAATTGTCGGTTGCGTACAGACCGGTCATTAAGTTCGCAGCGATACGCGTCGTCGCAAAGTCGGCGCAGTCAATTTTTACTAACCGTACGAGCATTCGCGATGCGACGAAAATAAGGAAGCTAGAATAGAATCGTTGATTGTCAATGAAATAGAAATTGATTTATTTTTCGTTTTGCTTTAGTTTCTAAAAATACGATAATTTTATTTGCGATCGTCGGTTTATCGTCGCAGTGGCATGTTGACGGTCGCGACATTTGCGCAGCTCGAGGTATTTTTATCGAGTCCGGGGGATTCGGAGTTGAGGAATTGATTGGATCGAGAGATCTTCCGTGTACACGATCGATGGCTTTGAGAATTTTTATGGTATTGATGCAATCTGGTTTGTGATAAGCGATTGCCTTGTTTTATTCGCGATAAGGCAATGGGTGAAGGACTCGTTCGCATTATTATTATCATTATTATTATTATTATTATTATTGGTATTATTATTGGTATAATAATAATATAATATTATTATAATAATAAGTATTATTTATCATATGAGACAAAAAAAATCGTATTCTATATTAATTTTATACATTTCTCAACAATTTCTAATGCATAAAAAAACTTCGAAATTATATGAATATAGCAAATGAACAAACTAAACAAATAAATAAATAAATGATAATATAATATAAATACATACGTCCTTTATTTTTAATTTTTATTGCCGAATAATTAATTCCTGCCCCATCGGCTTCAGAATCAATATAATCATAAATATATATATATGATTCCAACTTTGGAGGGTCTTTTATCGAAATGTTTACTCCGACTTGAGGAGCATTGAACGTGTTATCGTACAAATTCCGGAAATGAAGAGAACGATCGTTGAGTAAGAGTTTTATCGTATTTATCTCAAACGCCACGTCGTAGATTAAAGAAAATACGATATGCGTATCGAAATCATAGCAAGTGTACAGATAAGCCGGTACGACGAATCCGTTTGTTAGTCATCGATATCGTTTCGTTCGGAAACGCCTCTATCGATGCGTTATCATAAATGAATTCGGGCAAAGAAAAATCATCATTCACAAAAATAATTGGTGACTCTAACGATTATTCTCATTTCCATATAAATGATAATAATCTATGGATAATAATTATATATGATTATATGGAGGAATCCATATAAAATGAGAATTTGATATCGAAGGGTTTCGACGATTTGATTATTATTATTACGTCGTAATATTCGAAAAGATGCGGTACAAGCTGGTTCAGAAGTTATTGCAATATACATTTACAACAGTTACGTAGCTTCATACCGAGCACTCGTCATCGATCGGTGGAATTTTCCGCTGTTCGACGCTTTCACCTCTCGCCGACGTCCGACATCTCGTTTCTTCCCTTGCGCAGAAAGCAGCGATGCAATTTCGTAGCGAGCTTTTCAACCGGACCAATTGAAAAAGAGAAAAAAAATAATAATAACTACGACGATGGGGATAAAAAACGTAATTACATTGCGAAGAGTTGCTGCTTTTTGTTTTTTATCTCATTTTTTCCCTCTTCCGATGAGAATTGCGAGTGGCGTTTTGAATCAAAGACCTGGAAATTGCGCCCCTAGGGTTTATTCCGATTGTCAATCGGCGACAACTTGAGATACCGACGATAAAAATAACTCGGAGCACGGAAATACGAGAAAATCAGTCAAAACGTTGGGAAATCGCGTTTGTCAGCTGACCCAATTTTTCGCGTACATCCGTGATGTCGCCGTTTCGAGATGACCTTGCGACCTTACGGTATATTACGATATGTCGTCGTCGAGGAAATTTGATACGATTCGTATGATGCGGGCGTACGTGTGGGTGGCACGAGTGGCGCCATGGGTGGTGAATTGTGACGTTTATTTATGTTTCGATTAGAATAATAAGCATTCGTCGGGATTGGAGGTTAGTAGCAATGGAACCAAGAGATGGATTACGATACGACGTTTTTAAGGTCTTACCGGATGGACCGGCGGGGAAAAAGTAAGGCAAAATTGGGTTAATCGTGGATTTTACAAGTATAGATCATGTTGTACATGTTTAGCCTCACAAATAGCTCAACTAATAACGAGTTTACACTTAGAAATGATAATTTACCACTTTTAATAATAATCGAAGCCCGATTCGACGATATTGGCGTGTGGTTGACTCATGTTTTGTCAGTGATTGTACAACGGTTTCAACTGTTTTAGGAATTTATTAAAAAATTTGAAAATAAACGCCGAGATCGTGACTTCTTTTGAAAGGTTATTTCTCTGGGCCAGAAGGGTTTAGCCAAATTACGATTATTTAAATAATGTCGATTTTTTCGAAAAGTTCGATTTTGGAGATTTTGAAAATTAGATTTTTGACCCAAAAATGATTTAATAAATCGAAATTTCGCTACACGTTCCGGTCACGAACTGCGTTTAATATTCAATCAACGAAATTTTTTCGGTTTGCTTATTTCGCATGAGTCCTTCCATAGATATCATGCTCACCGCAAGTGATCTTCAACAAAGTATGTCATGCAACAACGGCAACGATTACCTCAAAATAAAACGTTCATTTATGAAAAAAATGCATACAAGTACCTCAATTCATGTTGCAATCGACACTGCATAGTGTATTCTAATAACATTACGTTAACATAGCTAAAAAATCATGAAAACCCCTCGATTACCCCGGAAACACTAGACGTAACCTCTGTAGAGAAGCAACCCCTTATACATAATCAAGAATAAATTATGTCCACGGGTTAGCTCCGAGCGACCGATTACCCGTGGATGTTGATGAAACGCGATCCCCTGCGTTTCCTATCGCCTTTACCAAGCCCCCCCCCCCCCTCCCCCGGCCGCCATCGTCAATGCATCGTTAAAGAGCCTTGAGTGTCACGAATATCGAAGTATCGGACGCGCATTATATTTAGCCCGAGACACATATACGCATGCCACGCATAATATAACCTCTCACCGCCCTGCTGAATACCGACACGCATCCACCTCGACACTTTAAACCCATTTTTCTCGAACCTGGATCACCGCAAAGCTTTCAAAACAGCGGAAAACGCTTAGTAAACGTGGCGCGGTTCGAAGCCCCGCAATTAAAAAAGATTTATCGTTAAATCTGGATTAGAAAAAAAATATGTTTCAAATTCCGTCTCATCTGCGCATGCGCGCGCGAATGCCAAATAGCGAATCTCCGTCGGTAACGTGGCTATCTGGTCAAGACGATGGACTACAAACGCTCTCTCCTTCTCTCTCGCTCCGTAGCGAGTGCCGCTAGCGCTGTCACCTTCGCACTGGGCGATGTAGTCCATCCGCTTAAGTGACAGTTACGTCACGCGTCGCTGCTGCCGTAATACCGCGGATTTCGGTGCGTTCAAGGTTATGACATCGCTCTACCCCCCTCTTCCGCCCCTGCCCCCTCCGCCGCCGCCGCGATTGGCCGCCATTTCGTGAACAAGGCGAGCCAAGCGTCACGCACGTGACAAGATCGTGGAACCACCGTCGATGAAACATCTAACGTGTCCGTACGTCGTAATTGAGGTTTCGTTTCGGGATTCGCCTCGCTTTCTCCGTTTTGTCGTCGGCCGTCCATTGCCGAGCCAATGATTCACGTTATTTTCGTTCCCCGCATCCGGATAAACGGGATTGTAACACACGCGGCGCCTACGAATTTCGACGTATCGTCTCGACACCTACGACAAAGATCCAGCTTTCTGGTTTATCTGGCGCCTCTCGCGATGCCAGTTCCACGCTCGGGGTTTGCCAAAGAATGCTTTTCTCTCCGTTCATTCGGAAATTCACGAGATCCGTGAAAACAACTCGAACACCGTGCAACCCTCGGAGTCTCGCGCGAAACCTTCGACTATTTTTGCGCGTGGAAAGAAAAAAAAATGACGATGAAGAAACGGCTTTGAAGATTGAGATTCTTCGGTTGTTATTGTTTTGGATAATTTTATTCGATGAGGGGAGAAATATTTTTCGACTTTACAAAAAGAATCTTACAGGTAAAAAGTTAATAAAAAATGAAATTAAGTAGCAGCAACCATTGCCCGAGCGACTACCAGAGCCGATCACAAGCAATAGAAGAAGAGGACGCATCCTTGCTCCGTCACCTTGAATTCGACCTTGAACCGTGACGCCTCCGCTGCGTCAGAAGCGCCGGACGAGGTCACCGCACTCAATTTGGTTTGTTTCGGATGTAACTAATTTACTCTTACCTTCAGTAATGTAACTATTTTGTCATTCATGGTCAAGGTCATTTCAGAGTAGTGATCGGTACCAGCCTCAACTAAATAACTGACCTTCACTGACCATACATACATTTCACGCGGCGTTAATGGATTTCGCTTTTTCAAGTTCATCGTCGTCGTGGATTTCCATGCTATCATACAAAAAAATGTACTCGCCCGTTATTATTTTCGATTGCCGTTGCATTGCGTCAGGCCAGAGGTAAACGATCACGATGATGAAGATCGGGAGGAGCGGAAGAGGTAGGAAGCAGCTAAGAATGTTCGTATCGTCAGCGATGACCAAACCAATTCCTGATTACTCATGAGACAGGCATTGGCGTTTCCCACGCAACAATCTCACTCTGTCGGCGCATCTGGCATCCGGCCATCAGAATCAGAATTTATAGGTTAACATTTTTCCGTCTTCATAATCCGCCCGTTCGCTGTACGAAGTGCATGAATAGCGGTGCTATTGATACAAACCGAAACAAAGAAAAATGTCGGGTCTGTAAATGTGACAAGCGTTTTCATATTCGTGTTAAAAGCTCTCATGGGTACGGAAATTACCGGAAATAACCAGTTTTTATCTGACAGTACAGCATGTCAATAATGTTTTCCCAACGTTTTGAGACAATGGGAGTAAAACTGTGGGAGAGAGAAAGCGTTTGCCAAATTTCTCTCATTAGGCTCGGACGGTCGGGAGCGTTAAAAGTATATTGTATTTCTCAAAACTTCACTTTAGAAGTCGGTAGACACGATTTCTTGAAAACTAATGCGCCGATCTTATTGAAATTTCCCACGCTTTTTCTAGATATTATTAACTAGTGATTGAAAAAAGTTTTTTCAAAAAAATACTGCCAAAAACTTGAATTCAATGTTTTTTTTTAAATCCTTCGTTCAATGACGAGCCATACTCACCTAGCAACAAAAAATATTTGGTTTTTCAATTGCACATAAAGCGATCATGAGTTATCGTCACTACCGCGAGCATAATTTTTTCTAAGGGCTCTCCAAAAACCATATACCAAAGGCTGAATCTTCAAAATTGAAAAATAAAAATTTTATAAAATATTATTGACATGTGGCACTCGTATACGCTTAAAAATCTGAATGGAATAATTCTTTCATTATATTTCCAAAAAATCGAGAAAATATGCTTTCGATAAACCCGCAAAACCCATCTAGACCCTTAAGATTAGCGTCATCTACAGCCAGTACCAGCAAGCTCGGTGAATAGACCAAACAAATACAGTCGGATTAGTGAGATGGAAGGAACGACGTCGGACTTTGTGTAATTAACGTGAGCCAATCCCGAGGAACAGTCGAGGAACGTTGACGTTTACACGTGCGAGCGTTGCGAATCGATCGACGTATGTGATTCAGCGACGCATGTATATATCGCTGACAAGAACGTTAGAGCGTCAGCCGCTTGAATGAGCTTATAGCCGCACAAATAGTGGAAGCTTGTGCCTCCGTGCACCCCCGATGATCGGCGTCATCGGTGACAAAGACCGCGTCGCGTAACGCGAAGACTCGCGACGGTTGAATCGCGACGACGATCATCAGCTAGACTTCCGAAATAGATTCGAACAATTTCACGGCGCTGCCGTGACTATAATTGGCCCGAAAGAATCTCGCAAATTCACACAGCGACAAAATCTGACGTCAAAACTCATACAGTCGATGATGTCGAAAGTTCTCGGTTCAAATCTCGCGCGCAAAAATGCGAAGCTACGATTGGCCGTAGCTGAAATCAGACGGCGCATCCGCGTAGTGTGACGAATCGTAACTCGGCGTTTTTACGCACGCGCGTTGCATCGACCGGCTTTTACCAATGCTTTGGGGTTTGCGCGAATCATCTCAGAATTGTAATCGCGTCTCGATTCTTGTATTTTCCACGGACGGTACTTCCAATGGTTCGCTAAAAGCGTCTGTGGCTCGACCGCGAATGATTCTTCGCCTTGACCTCCCCACGACCGCACTTTGTTTACGGATATGCCGATTGCACTGGATAGAAATACTTGTGAATCACGTTCGAACGAATGTTCAACTCGTATTCGTTTGACATCGGACCTCGTTTTTGCACACTCGATTTACATCGCAGTGTGGGAAACAATAACAATTTAATTCGCATGACAAAAACACGTGTTCAATATTGTCGAACGATTCTGTTCGGTCGATCGTTAAAAATAGTCCGAATTCATGTTTTTGAAATATTTCCGACTAGGGAATTGAACTGTTATTTGGTTCTGTGTATTTGGATTGTTTTTCGAAAAAACAAGGATGTTGAATTGGCATGAAAAAACGCTCACACCGCTGCAATAATAATGGATCATTCAGTTGGATTATGGTTTCACGATTGATACTAATATTTCGAATCAATTTTTATACACGATAATTCAGTAATGAAGGTATTTTGAATGTATATTTGTTTAATGAAGATCCATTCTTGATTCCGGCTGACGAACGAGATTATTAACAGCAACACGCGGCTCACCGACTGCCAATCGAAACGTCGTTGGCCGCTACTGTTATCCCAATAGGCGCCGGCTACGGGTATGGCGGTCTCTCTCGCACTCGCAGCAACCCAAGAGGGACAGACGACAAGTGGCACATTAGGGTAATCCTTTTTCCGCACCTGAGAGTTCATTCGGATCCCGAAATAGGTTTATACCTGAAGTAAACGTCGAGCGGAAATTTCCCAAAGGTCTGCGGTTCCAATCGGACGGAAGGTTTCGTGCCTTTGCTCAATGCCGGTAGCAGGGAAAATCCCCACAACTTTTCCATAATCCTGTCTGTAGTGGTCAGTCTGAAAAGCTAATTCAACGTTTGGGTCAATCGGTTATCGTCGTTCACATCTAAATTCACTTAGCGTTATTTTCGCATCGTCCCAAACTTCACGAATCAGTAATTCATGCGTTTCTAACGAACGAGGTTTGAAGCTCGGTGCTGATAAATTCCAATGAAGAGGAATCGTCTGACGTCATAGGCTCGATCACGCCGGGGTTTGCGCATGAATTGACGAGGGAATGAGTTATATATATACATATAAACGTTGCGTACATGCTGCGGAAGGCGTACAGACTCTCATTCTCGTACGGCTTGGGGCTTAACTTATGACGCAGGAAATGAATCACCGCGGACGCTTATTTCGCCCCGGCTCGGAGGCCTAATCTTTTTATTGTTCTGTACGGATCGTTCAATCAAGTGCGGTATGTGCTTGAGACTCGTGGATTACTTTTAATTCCGACTGACGATTCGAGATCGGTTCGACGGGCTAGCTGGAACGGTTTTCGAATAATTAGCGTTGACATTATTGTTTTCGTCGTTATCATTATTTCGGCGACACAACATTTTTGTGCCCGATCGGCAAAGAAGACTGGAAGCTTTTTTTTTCATCAACAATGGGAAACATTTCTGGACAGTAGTAAATTCTTCGGACGGAATCACGAATCGTGAATCATGATACGAATTATGTAAGCGAAAGTAATTCGCCCGCTCCTTCGCTCTCGTCAGTGATGAGATGATGGTGAATTGGAAAATACGTTTGTGCTTTGTACATCGGTACTCCTTAAGTTCATATTCGCCCATCACTGGCTCTCGTGGAAAGCCACGCTCCTGCCCTCCTGCTCACCCGTATCCACCTCAATCAGGATTGTCAATTTATCCGGGTCTAGTGCAACCTCGAGGACTAGCGAAATTTCCTTCAAGGACGAAACGAAAGATTACGCCGCAATACGGCTGACGGAATCGAAGTCGTTTCGTATTCGTATCGGTGGACTAGTTGCATCTCCCTCGCTACCGGAGCCATTTGGTTGCATCCTTATTCCACCGGTGTTCAAGGGAAACCAGTCTCAACCGGTGAACCACGAGCTTCGGTCCTCTTCTGTAAATTTACGCCATTGGCGCCAGCACCGACTAACATTCGAATGACAATTATTCCACCATTCTCCATCTACTCGGAACATTCTTAACGTTCGTGTTTCCGGGGGATATTAAAGGGAATAATACTATAATAATAATAAATGAATTGGAGGTTTCGTTATTTTACGTGTAAAATCCCTGAAGTATGCTTTACGTTATTGGTTCCTACCAGTCAGTTTTCAAAAAACGATTGAGAGCAAACTATCCGTCCGAAATTGTTCAAAAAATTCCAGCACATGCTTCCAACATTCCAGACGATGTACGAAAAGTTCATTTACGAAAAACAAAATGGCACCATGTTAAAAAAAATTCACGGACATGAAAACGGAAACGAAAACCGCCGTTCGCCGCATGATCGACGGTTGGATTCCAGCCAGTGTGGCGGTAAAGCGTTGAAAATATCTACTGAATTCCGAAAAGAACCCGAATCATTCTCATGGTCTTAACAAGATTTACACGACTTCAAACATAAAAGTGTTCCGAGGTCCTCTTGATCCCCGGGTGGCCATTGAGGGTTCAAAATGGTTGTACAGCATCACTCAACAGCGCCCTGACGCGTTGATGAATGGAACTACTTTTCAATGACCTTGACTCGGCGGCCCCTCAGCCCCTCCGCCCACCCTTGTTACGTCGCCTTCCCTACTACATATCGTACGATGAAGCAGCGTGTTGAGTTCTTCAACACACAGTCATGGACGAAGAGCTTGCACGTTCGTAGACGCGTACCTGTGCCTTCGTCGAAGAGCTACTGCGCAAAGGTGAAGGGCCAATGCGAGGGAAGCGCACGGATGCGGCTGTCGCGTATTTTCCTATCCGAATGAAATCAATACCTGCTCGTCGTGCTGTACAACCCAAGGCGCACACTGGCGCACGTCATTGGCAAAACCGCTCTTTCGCGCAAGATTTTCTCTCGTTCTCCTTATCTCTCTCTTCATCTGTTTCGCTTGAATTCTTCTGACGACTTTGCCGTTTGACACAGAAATGTCGACATTGCGACATGTGAAAATCATCGTGAAAAATATTACGACGATCCATCTTACGTGGTTACTATCGCTGTTATTGTTTTTACGCTTTGCCCCCCCCCCCCCGCCCGCTCCCGCCTACGCCGCCACCAGTAGCTGCATGGACGTGCGTAGATGCATTCGTGTTTGCATATATTTTTTTGTAATCGTAGATTACTGTTTCTATTTATTCAACTAATAATTTGTCTCTGACGATCGGCGATTCTTGTTTTCGTTGTCATGTCTTTATGATTCTTTTTTAAGAGATTGCTATTTTGTTTATTGAAATAAACTTTTAGTACATTATTTAGAATGTTCAAAGAATGTTCTGTAATTTTTTGAACCACTTCCACTAATTGGTAGTGGAGGATTTACCTAACGAATTGTAAATGTTGGGCTGACGACGTCGAATAAAAATACAACGGAATGAAATATGGATTATGGATAAGCTGTACAGTTTCACTAAATTTTTCTGATCTTAATCCCAATTATCTCAATCTCAAACTTCAACGAATCTCAAGTCATCGCCGAAAATCGGCCAGCTTCACAGCTCTCCAAAGGTCAAAAAAATCGCCGTCAGATGGCAGTTTGGACACACAAGCCACGGAATATTAATTCGCGCCATTGCGCAACATTGGGCAATGATAAAACGTATGTAAGCAGTCAAGATGTTCGAACATTTTGAGTTGCAGCATACTTTTCTTCATCCTCCGTTACGACCATTGGGCGCGTCCGTGTGTAAATTAAAGAGAAAGAAAAAAAAACCCCGGGAAATCCAATTATTTTACTTCGAGCGGTATCGATCGTTGGCGTCCGGCGGAATGTTGGCCGACGCTCCTAATGCGCACATAGTTATTCGCCGATAACTATACCGAGACGGTTCCACGTTCGAGTCCAAGAGACCCCGAGAATCGTGCCGTCCCGACATTGCGTCGCCACCGCGGCAAACCGCGACGTACCGTGCCGATAGTTTTTATTTATTACGCGCGGTCGCTTGAACCCTATCGAGTCATTGGAATCGTTCCAAATGTTATCTTCACAGCCAAGAGATGTCGAAAAAAAAAAAAAAACAACAACAGTCCGCCAAGCGGTCCAGCAAAAACTATTCTCAATTTATCTGCTCGATTACGATCACGAACTTTGTTTTTATTCGGGGAAAACGAACCGAGAATTGGACGTAATTCGGTGGTAGACTTTAGATTATGAGAATTTTAGCCTTGTAGGGATCAGCGTGGCCCCTGCTGGTAGATTGCGGTGCGTTTATCTACTTCTTCGTCCCCTCCGACGGATTAAAGTGCGACGCAGAAGCCCCAATTCCATTTGGTCTGCATGCATATATAGATATATATTTCACAGTGGTCTTTATATGGAGCTCGGACGAATTTTGGGATTTGGCAATCTTTTGAAAAATTATTTGAAGACAATCCGTTGGGGAAGCGAGTTAAAATTCGTCCGAACCCCGTATAAGGACCGCTTCAATACACATACATGTGAGTGTACGTGCGTAGAGCATACAAAAGAGGACGGGAGCATTCCGGACATCACGAGCGACTGTTTTCGCGTCTCGACTTACTCACTGCCGCGTCTGCGGGGCCATTTTGCAGAAGCTGAAATTCACGTAGGCGATGAGATAGAACGGGCCACCCGATCAGTGCGGTCGTGGAGACCGGAATACAGAAGATCGAGCCCAATGCTGAGGATGCGGTCCTGGGGAAGATCAAACGGCCATTTTAGCGGCTCCGTGGCAAGATACACCTAACTTTGGGCCCAGAATCTAACGACAAAATTCGTTTAGAACCTTACGAACGCTGGAACCCAGTAAAAGACCCGGCACGTGGTGCAGATATACCAAAACCCAAGCAAAAAAATTATTCTGTTCTCGGAAATCGATTTCCGCGTGAATAAGCCCAAAACCTTTCAAAGTTCGACGTTCGTCGTTCGAACGAGTCAAAACGATCGGGCGTGCGTTTCAACGGACTGCGTAATTGCCACCTCGACGATTCAAACACGTGGGGATGGTCACAATAGCCGTGATCGTGATAACGACTCGATCTTGGTCTCCGCGTGAACAAGGCACGGAAAATAGTAAGGTCGTTAAAAAAATCACCGAGAAGCGGACAGCCTTCGATACCATGGGCGTATAAGTCGTCGGGTAACTATGTATACATATATCGCACCCGGAATGATGCAAGTTACGTAAAAACCGCGCAAGCAGGTAAACGTTTTTTTTTTCGCTGGTCTCTCTGTCTTTTTTTTTTTTTTATACTCGCAAGCACGCGATCTCGTTGCGATGCTTCCGTATTTGCATAATACGAGTGTACATTATGTACCGACGGTGTCATGAACGCGAAGAACGAATGTAACGCCCCGTTGCCCCCTCCAACGACAATTTATTTTGAGATATGTGGTTGATTGCGAAATAATTACAAGAATTGTAATCGATGATGGTGCGAAATGACCGATGTGGATGTTTATCGTTGTTGCGGTTGTTGTCTCGTCGTAGTACGCGTGGTAACGAAGTTTTGCCAGGTGCGTAGATATCTGCAATATCTCTACGTCTAATCGATAACTTTGAAGTGTGGGTGAATAGATGTTGGTAGCACAAACCGAAGAATATCGACCTGCTGGATGGGGAGAGGGAAAGTGGGGTCGAGAGGGTGATACAACGTGCGACGTAGCAGTCACAATCACTACTTTTATTCGCACTACGCTTTTGCCCTCTGCGTTCCCTCCCCGTCCCGGAAATGACCTCCTACGCCGTAGCCCAGTTATTTCAATCCAGAAAATTAATAATCGAAATTGAACGGATGTACGTTTGCCATTTTTGTTACGAATGTCGCAAACCCTTGATCTTCACACTACCGAATAATAGCACGGCCGTCACACTGGGTGAATTCCACCCAGTCAGTCGTTGACTGCGGTCAAATTGCCTCAAGGTTTTAAAAAAAATAGAAAATTCCATCCTAAAAATCTGTAAAAATTCATGAACGAAGCTCGGGGTTTCCGCTTTATGATAAAATTCTGAAATGTAACGTTTCCGGAATTATTTATTATGAAAATAACAATAAACAAATGAACTGCGGGAACTATAGAATGGTGACCTGGGTCAAATCGACCCCGCGATACACTAATCGTGTTAAAAAACGATTGTGAACAAACTATCCGTCCGAAGTGATTAAGAAAATTACAGAACATGCTTCGAACATTGCAGATGATGTAATAAGAGTTTATTTGAAAGAAATAAAAGAGCAACATATTTTCAAAAGTTCATAAAGAGACGAAAACAGAAACAAAAATCACCGGCCGATCGGTTGATGACGGATTGACACCCAGTGTGACGCCGAAGGGTTGACATTTCGTTTGTTCGATGTCGACACCCGATGGCAAAATGGTGGTCAAGTTCATTCGGCATTGGACGAACTTATTCGAGCAATCCACTTTGTATGTATACCGAAGAATCCATTATTTTGTTTTCGCGAAATAATAAGAACCCTCGGTTGTGTTTCTCACTTGTGAAAACGACGGGTGCTGACGTTACGCCGATGGAAGACACAACCGGCGATCCCGCGAAATACCGCAGGACACAGCGGTCTGGAGTGTCGCGCATTCCGCTCGTCGGCTATTTAAAGATTCCTCGTAGTCTTCGTTACACATTATTTGAGAATGTGCGCGCGTGTGTGTTCGAACGCGTTACCACGCCGGCCTCATTGTCGCGTTTGTCGATTCACAAACGATTTTTCACGTTCGATTTTGAATTTCGAGTCACTCAAACGAAACACGGGCAAATAAGAATGAAAGAAAATATTCACGAATGAGTGTAGATTCGTCATTGTAGTGCGATAATAGAGGAGCACTCGAAGTATTGAAAAACGTTGGAGCGTAATTTCATCGACGGAAACGTTGTTGCCGTGGTAATAACAAATGTTGGTCACGTGACGTCGGAGGATCCGCCAGACCCTGTTATTTGTTTCCGCCGTTCTGAGAGAAGTAGAAGAAAAAGAAAAAGAAGGATAATAGAGAGGGAATGAAGAAGAAGCGATAGAAAACGGGAGTTACGAAAATTACAGAGGAAAGGCTGTGTGTTTATTGGCTGAAACATCGAGTGTTTGGCGCCTGTCGGTCGGGCTTTGTTAACCCTTGATCCCCGGAGAGGGTCTGGCTACCGCAATTAAATGTCGGGAAATCTATTATCTTATCGCTACCGTCTTCGTTTAAACTTTATACATTATTCGCGGAATAGTTTCACGGACGTTCGTATTATTTTTTTTATTTCAACTATCTTTCAATATTTCTGTCTTATCTGAACGACCTTGATGAAACAGCTCGATCCAAGACAATACAATCATTATTGAAACACAAAAATCTTGCAGTTTACAACAATTCGATTCAAACAGCAGCGTTGGGGTTGCGTAAATAAGATTTTTCAAAAATTTCAAATTTTTGCATCGTAACAATAACGAACTCATTCGAATCAAATAATTTTCCGTTCATTCTTATAATTTTTCATAATACCCTTCATATCAGTTCAAAAGTCCACAAGCTTTGGAATTAAAAAAAAAAAAAAAAAAAAAAACAAATTTATGACTCGTAAGATTTTTATCTCGTCGTTTCGCTTTGAACGACGATTCTCTATTTATAAATTTTCATCTATTTATAAATTTTTTCTAACATCTCGCCATTTTATTTCTCACTAATAAACTCTTCGCCCCCCATCTAAAATCTCCAAAGGCCGTTCTGTAATTTTTTCATCCCCCTCGGACGGCCAATTTGCTCCCAATCATTTTTCGAAAACCGCCGGGGTGAAAACAACCCCGTGTGACCGCCTCGATACAATTCGTCAGTGCGACAACGAATAATTGAAAAAAAAAGAGATTTCATCCCATCGCGGTTGGATATAAAATCCCGTGTCGTATCGTGGTTTCCGGGGGTTGCGGCCAGTGTCGCTGTTCGTCGTTCCTCCGCAAACGTCGAGATTCCGCTCTGGTCTACGGCAAAACCGGGAGAATATCTCTGGCATCATCCCGGTTGAAACGTTATTTTACCGATCTCCGGGCGAGCTGCTCGCCGGATTTCTCCGATCGATCTCGTCCGGTTCGACCCGACGTTTCGAGATGGTGCTGCCTGTGGAATGCCGTCAATCCGTCCTTCTCTCACCCACGTGCGTCAACGTTTTTTCCTCGTCTCTCTTCCCGCTCGATCCGTCGAGTTCCACGTGTTCCAACCCCTATCTCTCTCGTTCTCACCCTCGCGACATTTATTATCTCTCTTCCTTTCTCTTCGGGGTCGTACGCGCGTATTCGCAGCAACAGCAGCAACAGCAGCAGCACCAGCGCCATAGCCGGCTCGTCGTTGGATGCGGTTTCGTCGTTCGCCACCCGTTATATCGTCGTTGCTGCCGCTGCCGTTTCGAGAGAGAGTATTGACCGTCTACGCGGGCACAGTGGAAATTTCCACTGCCCTACCCCAAGCCTATTCCATATAACTATACGCATTGAACGCTATACGTATAACCCACACAGCCGTGCTAACCGGCAGCGGCCGCTCGCAAATTTCCCCTCGCTCTCTTTCCCCGACCGCTCATCTTTTGCCCCGAGCCGTTTGGCCGCGACAACTAGGGTGTCCCATTCGCAATTGTAAAATATCTTTATTTTTTTTTTTATCTTCGACGGGTTTTTACGGCCGGATTCATCCGGCGAAGGGTTCGTTTGGGATTGCGGATGCACCCTTTTGCGAGGCTTTGATGGATGTGAGGATTATCAATGTACGTCAGTCGGTCATGATTTGAACAAATATTTCGATTGTCGGTGTAATACTTTTATCGTTGTTCAAATGAAATAATCCGTACGGATTTGGAGCATGTATTTATATATATGGTCTTATCGCGGATTAAGATTGTGCGTAATTCTACATTTCATTGTTTCTCGCTTCTCGTTTTTGTTCTTTTTTTTTTTTCATTCTTAATTTTTCGAATTTGTATTGTTAACGCATTAAGCGCCACGTTGAGGCGCTGGTGGCCGATGATATGAAATTTAAGAGATTATATTCTTCTATTGATAAATGTGAAAGAATTCGAAGATTACAAAAGAATGTCACTAATTATAACTTCGTTATAAAAACGATATATGTTCCAATGGATATCATTGAAATGCGGGAAAAATTGCAAAACGGCTTAACCACGGGCTAGACGGAAAGGAAGATAAAAAAAAAAGCTGGACGGTTAAGGCGAAGTGATGCATCCGATTGTCGTTCTCCGTCGCACCAACATGGCCGCCGTGGATGCTATCTCCCTCGCATTCAGCGTGGCTCGTGTCGGTCGATCTATCACCACGTTAACGCGTTAATATCCGCCGAAGGTTAATCGTGAGGGCAACAATTACGTTCGGAGTTTTCATTATCGACCGAGGGCTCGTCGACGATGAACGCGATACGACATCGACGGAGCTGCGCTCTATTTCGAGCGGGAAAAAGGTCGGGGATCGATCACGTTAGGGCGACGGAGAGAGATCGTCTTATGAATACGGAGGAATAATGCTGCGAGAAAAAGGATAATCGCAATAAAAAGAGAGGGAGACTGTGAGTTGTTCTAAACCTCTCTCTTTCTAGTCGAAACTGATACGCGGAAACTATCTATAACTCCATGATTCCGACCAATCAGCTTCACCCAGAAAGAAACAAGATCAGAACCACCCTTCGTCTTCTCTCTTTTCATCGCGATTGCACTTTTTCTCGCAGCATCATCGGTCCATTATGTATACGTCGATGAGGAGAGAAAACGACGATAAATCTGTGTGAAAACCTCGCGCTCTTACCGACCGAGATCGCGACGAAAGCGGTCGATAGAGCGCCGTCGGTAAGAGCGCGACGCGAGAGCCGAATTCTCCAAAACAATGGAAGATTCTCGCAATCCCTATCCCTGATTGCTGATAATACACGATAATTCGATGGACAACGACCACGTGACGTTGTCGTCACGGCCGCGCGGTCGTCGGAGAAATTGAGCACGAGTGGGGAATTCGAATAGAACGTTATTAGCAAACGCAACGTTCGTGTGAAACACGAGACAGTGACTTATAAGCTTCTATTTTTAGTCGCTCATAGGCGCCTCTCGCATCCGTCCCGCCCCTCTCGCGAGCGTGTCGCTGCGTCGCAGAGCGATACGCGGTTTCGCCCGACGGCCTTCGACTTTTACGTAATCACGACGAAGAATTTCGTCTTCTCTCGGGCAACGCGCGAACTCGGCTTCGTCGCGTGATGATGATTTTACATTCTCGTTCTAACTGGATTCGTAATAATCGAATTATTCGCGCTTTACAGACGCTCTACGACTCTGGGCTTCGTATTTTGTAGCTGTATTCGGTATTTTGCATCGTCGAATTATTGACGTTGGCGATGATGCGTATTCGTTTTACGAAATGCATTTTTTCTTTTTGTATCGCACACGCGATGAGGCGTTTTTGAGGTGCAATTGATTTTTTTGCGGGCGCGGCGAGGAGGGGAGGGGGTGGAAATATTTATTGTCGCCCGTGGGCGGAAAATTTTCGTGCGGAAATGGCCACGTTATCACGTCTCCGTCGGTATGGTAGGAAATAACCGTTTTTTGAGGTAAATATTGGCGAAGAAAAAGATGGGTACTTGTCGACAATCGATAATCTTTGTCGTGTCGAACGCCGGTAACGATTACCCGGTGCGGATATGTGTATTACTCTGGACGGCGAGTAACGACGACGTGTCGGTCAAGATGGAACGCGGGTAAGATGGCGCGCCGTTGAGGCGTCGGGTCAAGATGGAGGAAGGTCGAAATGGTCTAGTGGCAGACTGCAACCGATAGGAAATGATATCATTGTCGCATGGGCTTATTATGAACGTACTTTTTATTCCACAGAATTCTACGTGGTTTTGCACCTCTATTTTTCTAGCCTCGCGAGAATGTGACCTCTCGCTACCTGGTGTTAGCTGGCTGAATCTTCGGACCGCGTCCGGTAAATCAAATAACTATTTTTATGCTACCGACCGCTGCTAATCTCACATCATCTTGACGCAATCGGACGCGTCATGACACGTTCGAAAACTGCGGCTGATAACAGAAACTGTAATCCAATTTGTTCGCAGCATCTCGTTCTCATATCTGAGACAAAGACAAATTGAATTTTTCACTTCGTCCGTCCATTCCGGAGTGGAGACGTATTTTCTTTGTTTTTGTGAATCCGTCGAGCATGAATGGATTGAATTACCGTTTTTCGTCGTACTTTTCATCTTCGCGTGCGGCAGCCACACAGCCCGAGGTGCTGCAATGTCCCTCAGTCGGTAATGAAGACGGTAAGACGAATATCTCGGTCATAGTATTCCGTAACGTAATTATTATTATTATTATGATTATTATTATAATTATATTAATAATAATAATAATAGTAATAATAATAATATTATTATTATTATTTATTATATATACTATAGTTATTATTATTATTATGATTATTATTATAATTATATTAATAATAATAATAATAAGAATTAAAAATAATAATAATAATAATAATAATAATAATAATAATAATAATAATAATAATTAGCAGTTCATTGGAAATAGTCGAATTTTTATTTCATTTTTTATTCCTTTTCAATGTTCCCGGCCCGGTCTGGGTCTGTAGAATCGACTTTTCGCTGGAACAGATTTGTTCTCGGAACATTCCGCATTCGCGTTGCCACGAAGTTCGGTCGTAAAGCAAAGACGCGTCTCCGAGTAATTAGCTAAGTAGTCCTCGCGGCGCGGACCGCAAGACGACTGCAACGAGTACCGCCACGGTTTCTCGGGAAACGTTCTAACTTTTATTTTATTTTTTTTTTCCGTTTGTTCTCTCCATTTCCGTCCAGTGCAAATAAATAACGAAGTCCAGAAAGGATCTTCCAATGAGGAATTCAAAGTTTTTCCAGTGCTCATCGAATTTACGTGAATCTCATTAAACGAAAGTCGCTTCGTTTTATTTGTCCTTTTTTTCTCCTTCTCTCGCAAATTGCTTTACTCGCGTTGCTCTCGGTATCTTCCTAAATTGAGGATACTCAATCTTCTGAAGAAAGTGGGAAGTGGAATAATAATAATAATAATAATGAAAATAAAAAAAAATAAAAAAAAATAAAAATAATAATAATAATAATAATAATAATAATAATAATAATAATAATAATAATAATAATAATAATAATAATAATAATAATAATAATAATAATAATAATAATAATAATAATAATAATAATAATAATAATAATAATAATAATAATAATAATAATAATAATAATAATAATAATAATAATAATAATAATAATAATAATAATAATAATAATAATAATAATAATAATAATTTATAAAAATCTCTTGTACAATTAATGTCAGAGTCTGGTGTGTGGCTGACTGCGATTTCGCTGAAGTAAATAAATTATTTATGGTAGAGCAGAATTTTTATATAGGTATAATATTTTCAGTGCAAGATAAATTATCTTTATTCAAACAAAAAATGTTTACTTCTAATTATTGAGAATCGTTAATAATTTTATCATAAATTGTATTACACACATACATCTATCGTTGTCCATGTATTCATCACTTTCGTTACTTCGATCTATAAATTTCCTTTCCTCCTCTTTTTACCCTCGAACGTCTCGTTTTTTTTTTCCATTCTTCTACGCAATCTCGTGCCTTCATAAATTGTATGAAATATTAATACACTCGAGGTGAGCGGGGGAGCAATCGTGAACCGGTACGAGGAATCGATCCAACGGTTCGTTCCACGGTGAACCGGAAGGTGGCTGGCGCCGGAAGTAGGAGACGGTCGTGAGAGAATAAAAACGAGAGAAAGAAGAGAAAAAAAAAAAGGGGAAACCGAAAGAGAGAAACACACGGTTCAAGTACGAGGGATGAGAGAATGAATTTTTTTCCAAACTCCGTTAATTCAATGACGGCACAAGGTTCTTTCGGTATCGTGCTATCTCGATTCGTTTTCTCGCCTCTCACCCATTTCCACGGCATGTGCCAATCGCATTCAATTAACCGATGTACATCGGCGCAATCAATAAACCCAGTAGCAATGATGTAGCATGTAAAATACGAGTTCCACGGAATACCGGCTTACCGGTAATTTCTTTTGATTAATCAGGCGCCGTTTTAAACGCCTGTTGAACGCGACTCGGAAAAATCCCTCAACGGTGTACCACGTCGCATTGAAATAAAACGGTTTGAAAAAAAGTGGCGAAGATGCAAAAGATACGCGTAAAAATAACGTCACCGGTGGTTTAATTTTACACATTTTTCGCACGAGCCCGACCGATGTCGAACATTATTAAATCCGCCATTTATATTTTATGTCTTTCAATAAAAGAACATGAAAATAAGGCCGAATAAATTCTTGCGACCGTATAATTAAGCTGACATTCGGAAAAATGATTAATTTTATCGTAGGGCAAATTCAATTTGATACACTGTGTAAATAGAAAAAATAAAAAAAGACGGGATGCATTACAGTAACAACCAAAGGTTCTCGGATCGATGCCACATTGATTATATTAGATAAAGAGTTCAATGTGATAAACGACGACCATTTCAGCCGTTGCTTCGACAGCTGCATCCAGATGCAGCGAACTATAATTTAATTAGCCGTCGTCAGATTTATTAATTCATTTATCTTTCCGGAAGGTCGCGGACGAGAAATATTTTCTGGATTCAGAGTCTCACTCCAGTAGCCGATCGAATACGTAAAACGGCGCTCCTTCCCCTCCCCTCGCTGCGACCCGCGATCATCCCCTACTCTCGAGCGATACTGCAGTAAAACCTGCCAATACAAAGCTAATAAGCTACTCGACGTCTGAACTTTCGAGTTAATTAGCGCAATGCGAAAATTCACCGAGTCAACTACATAAAAAAAGGCATGCGCCGTTTTGTTTTCGATATTACGTTGTAATTTTTAATTTTTTTGGGGTTGCTGATTTTGTGTGTATCATTGTTACTATTATTTATTGTATGATTATTATTATTATTATTATTATAACCACGAGCGGTCGACGTGGTCACGAGTCCGCGAAATTTCCGTATCCGTTGCTACCTTGATCTTCCGTGTCACTATTAAGCTAAACTCGATTATTTTTTTCAGATTCGGCGAGTATTTTAATCATAGCATTGACCATTATTTTCCACCTGATTTTTCGTCGATGATATTTGTTGAATAACAATACTCATCTCCCGTATAGTCGATTAAACCGACCTCCATGTCTAGCTCAACGTCAGAGGTAATGTGAAATACTTTGCCGGCCTATCTAAGATTTTCGTTTCCCCATAAGGAATTTATGTTTTCATCTACGGTTTTTCATGGGAAAGGTCCATAGAAGGGCGGTTTGTCTATGATTTCCATATCCATATACAGCAATTATTCGAAAAGAGCCAGCAGTGTTCGGATTTCTATACGAAGAATATTTTCGTGTTTAAAAATTTGCCGAGTTTCGTTATTCGTCGTGATTCTTTGCTGCTGGAATCAAGAGCGTTATCGGAAAGAACACCTACCGTGCCGGAATCCGCTATCTATGAAAATTTCACGGCACGGCTTTAATTATATTTTTATTGGTTTTTTACACCTCACACCTGTTGCAAATGCGTTTATTTTATTACTCTGCATCACGTCAATAGTATGACCACATCGGTCTTCGAAGCGGCCGATTTTTTTTAACGTTGGGAACGAAATGTCAACGTGGCGACGAGTCTTATTTTCTTCAAATCCGGAAAATATTTCAATTATAGCATCAACCATTATTTTCCATATTTGATCATGTGGATGATAATTCTTGAACGAAGATGGTCGTGTTTTGATATAGTCGACTTAACTCCCTTTCATGGACACCCTAACTTCGTAGGGAATGCGAAATATGCAGACGGACTATCCAGGATCCAGGATTTGTCCATGAAACGGAGGTTTATCTACGTTACACATGCATATAAACATTAGGTTGATCGTAAAAAAAAAAATATTCGCCGATTTTTAGGGGTAGCGCTGATTTTTTAAAGTTTCAATCGTGAGAACTTGACAAAATCCGGTGCCACCCCTTAAAATGGTCTGCTCGAGCTCATCTTTCGGCACGATTCTACGCATGCAGGATCCTTTGACCAGAATGTGCCTAATATGATTGACCTAATATGACATTGACTGATATATTGACCTAATATACATAAATTATCAAGAGAGAGCCAGCAGTTTTCGAATTCTCGAATAAATAATATTTTCGAGGTTAGACACTTGCCGAGCTTCGTCGACGGTCGTGACTATCCGCCGCTGGAGCTTGGGGTCTTATCGGAAGCAATACCGATCGTGCCAGAATTTGCTGTCCATGAGAATTTCATGGCATGACTTTGGTTACATTTTAATCGATTTTTTTTAGCGCGGCAGTCTCTTTATCACCTCACACCTGCCGCAAAGGCTTTTTTACAAGATATTTACAAGAAAATTTTAAAGAACGTTTTTTTAATTAGAAATTTGATTCCAGAGAAATAAAAGAAATAACGGATACTAACATTAAAGGATGCAGCACTGAAGAAAATATAATTTTTTTTTTGAGCATGCTGGAACACCATGCATCACATCATGTGCATGGATTATTAAAAGAGAGCCAGCAGTTTTTGAATTCTCAAATGAAGAATATTTTCGTGGAAGACATAGCGATCGTGCCAGCACCTGTTTTCCATAAAAATTTCATCGCATGATTTTTATTACATTTTAATTGATTTTTTATTGCGGCGGTTTTCTTATCATCCCGCACGTGCTGCCAAGGCTTTATTTTATTCCTCTGCATTACGTCAATGCTGACCATATTGCTTGGACGTGAGTAATATTTTTTTAGTGCCCTAAACGAGACGTCGACGTGGCTTTTCTGATTTGACGAGCCACGATTCCACGAATTTTCCGTATGCGTTGCTACCACAATCTACTGTGCGATTTTCGAGCTTTATGCGTTTGTTCTTTTCAGATCCGAGAAAAATTGATCTTACTGCATCAATTATATTATGTTTTACTTGAATTTTCCGTTAATGGTACTCCTTAAAGGGCGATGAATTCGGTGAAATTGATTCAACCTACCCGCTTGTCTACCCTAAGGTTTTAGAGCATGCGGAATACATCAACGGACCGTCCAGAATTATCGCGATCTCATAGAGAAATTATGTTTTCATGGCTACTTGTTTATGAAAAAAATGTACAAGAAAATTCCTTTCTGATATACATTTATATTGATGTATATAGACTAGGATGTTTAAAAAAAAAGCTTTTTTTTTTAACTTTGAACTATAAAAATCGATCAATATACATTAAAACATGAATTTTGGTACAAAATTTAGGTCTTCGTATTTAATTTTGAAGCCTCTCGTCGCCTTTGAAAATTTCCCATTTGAAATACACAGGATGAAATTGAGAGATTTTGAGACAAAAAATTTTTGTCTAACAACCTATTTTTCAGAGAATAAAGTTGAAAAGAAAATAATCGATTTTTCTTACCCACCCTAATTCTCATCTCATCTGTTCGGTGTCGAATGTAGACTAATCCCATCAAGAAATTCTCATCTGAATCAATTCAATGCAACAAATTCTGCATGCAGAAACAAGAATTGATAGAAATTATTCTTCATTATTCCCATGGCTGAGTTGGCATGATAACGTTGACGAACCTTCTTCCTCTTTTCTTCCTCCACCTTCCTTCTCGTCGCTTTCCCCCATTTTTCCGATCACGCCACGTCGATCGTCCAAAAAAAGTATAAAAGCGTCGTTCCAGCTTTGCCATACCTCATTACCTGCAATTCTGCGACAAGTGTCGTTGCATCTACGAGAATTTCATTTCTTCCATTTCCACGAGGCTGAGATAGTTTTCGCTTCCGCGACTCCGATCAAAATGCGTTTACGTGAGTAAAAAATAATTCACGACTGTATTGTAATAACCGCGTCGAATCAAATAATTCATTGTGGATTGGCGACATAGTCCGGACCTTGAAAAAATGACTTTTCACATCCATTCGGACTGCCGAAGAATTATACCTGAATCAATACACCTTCATTTGTTTCGGCAGTTTCGATTCTCTGCGTGATTGCGTGGCACGTTGCAACCTTCGACCTTGCAAAAGGTGGACCGTTCGGAAGTTTGAGCGGAATCCCGAGACATTTGGTAATTAATCGATCGACTTAATCTTCTTCGAAAAAATACTATAAAAAAAACTTTGCCATCGTTTCATACTTATTTCGTATAGCAATTTTTTAAAGAAAAAAAAATTATAATTCGCGAAATTTTAACTTGTTCCATCACAGTTAGAAATTTAAATTGTATTCTTTCGACTCCGCGTCTAACGATTGAATTTGTTTCACAGTATACGTCGAAAAGAATACTGCCATATGACTCGGAATCCTCCTCCGAAGAATCCCCATTGGTTCGGGTGGAGGTAGTCGAGAGAACTATCATCGAAGCAGACGACAAGGGTGTCAAGAACGCAATTACACTACGTAAGTTTCTCAAGTTTTCGCTTCGTTTCAAGTAGGGGGGGGGGGGGGGGGGGGGGGATTTTTCAGAAACTTCAAAATTATGCGATCATAAGAAAGAAAAAAATTTCCTGCCGTAATTATCGATCAACTATTTTCGAAATAATTCGCATGAATAAAAGTAATCAATTCGTTCTCGTTTTGTTTTCTCACTTCGAATAAAAATCGTACAATTATTATAATAATTCCACTCTTTCGCTTATCGCAAATACGTAAAATAACTTGATTACTGTTCAGACTCCGAAAGTGTCGGTGGGAGTGATTCAAGCTCAGATCAGCCAACTGATTCTTACGCCCTTCTATACATGAGGCACGACGGAGGCCATCCCATAGCTGTGATCGTCGAAAAACCTAGGTAGCTAAAAACATTATGTTTTGTTCCATTGAATTTACTCCGAGTCGTTACGAGTACGCGTCGCGAAGTCGCACGAGCGATCGAGTTAAAATCCGAAGAATCGAAGCTGAGCGAATCGAAGTTCCGAACGTGCAACGTTTCGACTTTGCGAAATCACGAAAATGCAATGTTTCGGCCGTCGATGTTTCGACCAAGTCTAATTTAGAAAACTAATATATACATTTGAAGAATTTCTATATCCTTTTTTTTTAATTTTTTTCATCGAAAAAAAATCATTTTTTCATCGTTGGAACTTCGAACCGCACTTCGGACAACGATAAAAACGTGTGGCACATCCACGTATATTGCCAATTAACGATATTTACAATTTCTTTACGACGAATAAATTTGTAAAAGACGTCGATGTTGTCGCCGATTAGTCTTCAGCGGCGTAAACGAGCACGGTTTGATTTACATTACAATCGTGTTAACTTCTCGTGATAATTCTATTTGGCAATTCTTTTGTCACAGCTATAAAGATTCTACGAAGGATGTTGACGAGAGTGTTGAGCAGAAAAAATTCAGGCATGATTCCGGAGGGTATCCCAGGCATTATGCCGTTTCTTCGAGCGAGGATCTTAGCGATAGTCCTCAGCGGGACAAGTCCGAGCATGATGTAGAAATTGATAACGAGTCTAGTGACGCTTCTTCGTGGCGTAGCGGGAGTTTTCAACACGATGAAACCGAGCATGATTTAGTAATTGATAACGAGTCTAGTGAAGTTGCTCCGTACCGCGATTCTAGCGAGAGTCTTCGGCAGGACGAACCCGAGCATGTTTCCGAAATTGATGACGGCTCTCCTGACGTGTCAAATAACGACAGCTCGATCTCCGTTCTTATTTCTGACTAATAGTAAAACGCACTTCATATATAACACGACGAAAAAAACATCGACGTTATATCACGCAACGAAATATCACTTGGAAAAAATATCAAACAGACGATGTATCACAATTTATTCCCAATACCATACCAAACCAAACGTGGCTGAAGGTTTTACAAATTGAAAAAAAAAAAAAAAAAACGTATATTCGTCGTCGGATATTTTTTCACGTGATATCACTTCGATGAGATATTTATTATTGTCATATTTTACACTGCGATATATTTTCAACGTGATATTCAGTCGTGTTATATTTTTGATGTTAGGTTAATTCGTGTAAACCTGAGGGAGTATGTGTTTTTCCCCATGGTGCGAAAATTTGAGTTTTTAATTTTAATAATCAATTAATTATTCATTCCTATACGATGTACGGTGTATTCGTTTCCCCATAGAGAAATATATGGGATGGCGAAATTTTATTTCTTTGATATTTTTAAGTCGATTGATAAATAAATGTGCCGAAACGTAAATAAAAATTATTTTGTGAGTAAAAAGACGATTTTGCGGACGGTATAACACAAGGGTTTTAATTTTATGTAACTTACGAATGTGACAATAAATCAGTTATCTTGAAAACGATGATGGTGTTGAGTTAATCAAAGAGCCGCGTTTCCCCCACCGACAAAATAAATGAAGTTTCGAGTCGCAGATTGAGACCCCGAGCGAAAGGAAGATCCTAGCAAGTGCAGTACTTTTGGCTTTGGTATATACCGAAACCTCGATTATCCGTTCGCTCGAGCGCGATCACGCTTCGATGCACTATTAAGCTAAACTCGGTTATTTTTTTCAGATTCGGCGAGTATTTTAATTATAGCATTGACCATTATTTTCCACCTGATTTTTCGTTGATGATATTTGTTGAATAACAATAGTCATATCCCGTATAGTCGATTAAACCGACCTCCCCGAGTAGAAAATGGGTCGGGCTAGCCTTACGTAGCATCAGGGCCTGATCTGGTTTCGGTAATGCCTGCCTGATAAAGATAATAATCATAGGATAATAATAACAATTATTATTATTATATTATATTATAAGAATTAACGAGATAAAAAAATAATCACCTAAATTACGAAAAAACTTCGAATTATTTTTATTACTTTTCCAAGGTTGACACGAATTCAAAGGCGAGAAGGTTGAGGGGCCCCTCCGGACCCCGAGCGATGATTGAGGGTTAAATTTTATTTTGCAAAAGAGTTGTGTGACATCGGGGTCTCGAGGATGTGGAGATTGGGCTGACGAAATGTGCCATGTGAGGGCGACGAGGGAAAGCTCGAGGCTCCAGAAGCCGGGGTTGGTGGTGTGTCGCGCCGGAGCGTCGCGGCGTCACCCTCGCCGGGTTCGTAGCCGGCCTCATTAACCGTTTAGGTAGTCATTTACACTTAAGAGCACCCGAGAAAGTAAGAGCCAACCCCTCGCACCAACCCCCGAGCCTTGTACTCGTGGTAAAGAACGTCTCGCGATTGTGCCGCAACCCCTCGCCTATTTACGACTAAGTCCCTTCAATCTCGGCCGGGTTTGTCACGTAAAAAAGCTGTCGTAACGATTCTCAAGCGATCCAGCGTGTAATAAATAAATAAATAAATGAATAAATAAATAAATAAATAAATGAATAGATAAATAAATAAATAAATAAATAAATAAATAAATAAATAAATAAATAAATAAATAAATAAATAAATAAATAAATAAATAAATAAATAAATAAATAAATGAATAAATAAATAAATAAATAAATGAATAAATAAATAAATAAATAAATAAATAAATAAATAAATAAATAAATAAATGAATAAATAAACAAAAAATAAATAAATAAATAAATAGATCAATAAATAAAAAAATAAATACATAAATAAATAGATAAATAAAAAAATAAATTTTAAAAAAAATAAATGAATGATTAAATAACTCAGACAATCAATCGATCCATCAAAAGTACCGCTAAATTCGGAAATGTACAGGCATTCTACGTCGAAACATGAATTCAGCCTGAACAGCGTCGTCCGTCTGTCGTTCATGATTTTCTTAAACCCTCCACAGCCTTATAAATCAAACTCCGTGCTACGTCTCGATCTTGCGAAATAACTCGTTGGTTCGGACAAAACGATTCCGAACCATAATGGCCAGAAGCCTGCTCCGGACTTTTGAGCACGAGTTCCCGGCCTTCGTAGATATATTAACTCGAACCCTCCTCCCCCCTCCCCACCCGGTGGTGCACTATTTGACAAGATTCGTGGAAAATTAATGGCAAACGTCTCGAGCCAATGTTCCCAAAGGATCTGAATTCGCTACATCTTCCTCGACGATTTTTCTCGAACAACCCGAGCCATCTTTCGCTTATGATCCTATCAGGCTCGCGGTTAAGTTACCGCTTCAATCATCCACCTTCGCGCGGGCTATTTCCACCCGGCTCCTCGACAACCTCTCGTGCTACGATTTATCGACTGTTTTTTTTTTTTTCAACCTCTATTAGACTTTTCTTTAGATTTTTTATTCGCGTCTTTCATGTTTCGTTTTGTTCGTTAAAATCCGAAAAAACATTCTTCGTCTCGAATTTTTATAATTAATACTGTATATACATCGATCACATTGATACATCGAATGAGCAAATTCAATACATTCAGATCAATTACAATTATTGTTGTTCATCTTTTTTTTTTTTTCAAGTAAACCGTAGTCACAATTTCTTAGCATTCTTATAGGCAGTATTATTATTATTATTAGAATTATTATTATTATTATTGTAATAATAATTATTATAATTATCATTATAATAATAATAATAATAATTTTATTATAATTATAATTATTCTAATTATTATGATAATAATTATTAGAATTATTATTTTAATCGTTATTAAAATTATTATTATTATTATTATTATTGAAGGTGATCAAATCAGATTACTAAAGCTCGCACATATTGTTGGAAGTGCGGGCTTGGCTTATAAAAATGAATGAATGATAAATGAATCCCGAAAACGTGCCCGAAACGGGTCCATTTTTAAATATATTTCGCACTTTACCCAGCGAAAGCGGATAGAACACCGTTTACCCGGGTAAACCTAGATCCACCCGTTCATCGGACTTTACCCGTAACATATATATATTAAGAAAAATGAAATTACAACTCACAACTAATTTTCACCAATTTTTTGCTTCCTCATAAAGGAAGCTTTGTGACGGTCCGAAATTTTTTTTTCGAGATTTTGATGTCAATAGGCTTAGAATGTCCTAAAACATCCAGAAAACACATTTGGAAAAAATGTCCGGATGTATGTGTGTGTGTGTGTGTGTGTGTGTGTGTGTGTGTGTGTATGTATGTAACCACCCTCTAAAATTCAAACGTTCATAACTCGAGAACGGTTCAAGCTACCGTACTCAAATTTTGCACACATGTGATGCCTTCTAATATCTATGTAATCTGTAAATTTCGCGATTATCGACGCACTTGTTCGGCTTCGACAGCGTTTTGAATTTTTCAAAAAATGTCTGTAGCCACGCTAGCGTCCGCAATTTTTGACATTTTCGGCTAAATAGTTTTTGACATATAGAATTGAGTACAAGGACGGTTGGTATTGCATTTGAGCCGAATCCATCGATAACTTTAGATTTTATGATTTTTTGAATTTTTCAAAAAATCAACTTTTTTGATCTATTTGTCGTTAACTTCAACCAATCGAACCATAATTCTCTGCAAGTATAGGATGTCATTGTGCTATAATACATATCAAATTTGGCCGAGATCGGCCGAACGGATCGAGTTCTAGAGCAATTAGAAATTTCTAAGTTCCAACCCTTGAAAATTCAAAACCACTGGACTGAACGTGCTCTAATTTATACACACGCTCAAGCTAACCGTCAGCTTAAGTTGTTACTAGATTAGATAGGAATTAAACAACGCGCTCGAATTTTTTTGAGCCGAATTTGAGCCGAATCCATTTATAACTTTAGATTTTATGATTTTTTGAATTTTTCAAAAAATCAATTTTTTTGCTCTATTTGTCGTTAACTTCAACCAATCGAACCATAATTCTCTGCAAGTATAGGATGTCATTGTGTTATAATACATATCAAATTTGGCCGAGATCGGCCGAACGGATCAAGATCTAGAGCAATACGAAATTTCTAAGTTCCAACCTCTGCAAATTAAAACTAGCTGCAAGTAGAAACTTGCAAAGTGCTTCCTCCGTAATCCTCCGCACTTGAGCCAATGGACGAAATCCTTTATGAGGAAGCCAGAATTAATAAAGAAAAAAGGTACTCATGATCCTCATAAAGGACTTCGTCCATTGGCTCAAGTGCGGAGGATTACGGAGGAAGCACTTTGCAAGTTTCTACTTG
>OZ020176.1:9960147-10081988 GCA_963971145.1 Sussaba pulchella
TTGTTTTCTGTCGTTGGATGATGATAAATTTTACAACTGATCGAGATTCAAAGAAAACGAAATAAGAGAAACTGAAATAAGATGAAAAATGTTTCAACCGCCGTGGATGACGTTCAGTGGTTGAGGAGAATCTTTGTATGTCCCAGTGGCCTCGAATACTCGAGAGTCAAAGTATCTCTCGTGGCTTTTATCCGGCTTGGTACAATGGGTCGGTTTCAAGGAAACGCGTGGAATGGTAAAGCACGGGGGTGGTCGAGCGTGTAAAGAAAAAGAACGGGAATAAATAAAAGAAAAACGGAAAACAAAAACAATGGGGGGAAAAAAAGGAAAAAAAACTTCACTTCGGTTGTACATTGTCGGCGTGAGTACGGACCTCGCTGGCGTTATATGACCCTCGTGCGAAAGAATTGCCACTAAAACGGGCTTTGCTCCAGTTCGCTTGTGTACCAAACACGAGGAAACAAACGTTTTGCCACGTACGCCAACTATACGTGAACGTTATTTTCTTTTATTTTTATTTATTTACACCCGTTCGATCTTTCGATTATTCATTGGATCGTGCTTCGTTCGCAGACACGAAGTAATTACCGATGAGAGAACGAAGATAACGAGATTATTATTATTATCATTATTATTATTATTATTGTTCTTCTTATGATTATTATTATTATTATTTTCATTATTTCTCCGAATTTGCGAAGTATAATCGATCAGTTATGTTGAAAATAATTAATTATAATTAATTAGTCATATACAAGGAATTTTCGGAACCATTTTTGATTTTTGGACCATTGAAATCCAAAATCAGAGAATTATTCATTTTTGAATTTTATTCAAATTAAAAAATTGTTATTATTATTGTTATTATTATTATAACAAAAATAATAATAATAATAATAATAATAAAAATAATAATAATAATAAATAACAATAATAATAACAATAATAATAATAATAATAATAAAATGTTATAAGACTCATTGCATTTGAATTTGGAGGTAGAATTTCTTGTAAATCCGGTTCTGGGGGCTTCGGCTTTGCCTTAAGGCGGTGTACTGCAGATAATCCGACTATTTCGAATTGTGATAAAAGTACGAGAGGAATAACTGAATCTTTGCAAAGAGTTGTGCTTCGGTGACGTTGATCTCTCGAATAGAAACACGAGAACGGTTGACTTCAGAATTTTGAGGCGATCAATCGTTCTTGTTTTTTTTTTAATTTCATTTGAGAGATGTATGGTGGCCGAGAACAATGCCTTAAATCTTTTATAGCCCACCGAGGACGAAGGCCATCTCAATATCGAAGTGACGGAGCGTGACAGTGCTGACGGGAACGAGGATGGATGCACTGGACTTAATTGAACTTCGGACTGTGACTGGAAAGCTGACGACAAGCTCGGAGGGGGTCCAAACCGACTGCCAACGACTGTATCCGGCCAATGATTCGTACCAAACACCGACGACCGTTCAAGCTGCACGAAGCTGTTGAACGAGACCAACAAGTCGTTCATAAACAATGTGCAAATGTATAACATCGAAAAAAAAGAAGAAATCAAATTTAAAAAAAAATTTCTTAGGTGCGAATTCGACTTGTTCCAAGAGGTTTTTATCATATATTTTGATAATTAATTTCTGGAAATCTATGAGATCTAGTACTTCTGTTATAATTTTCCTGTAAACTTTGAATAAGGTATTATATTCCCTGATTATTTAGAAGATTCATAGTCCAGTAGTTTCGATAACAAAGGGGGGGGGGGGGGGAAATGTTCTATTTTCGCACATTTTTAAAAATATCTTTTGAAATATGCTATTAAAAATATTTAAAAAAATATTTTCGTATTCAACGCAACAAACCCTTTCTAATGTTACCCCACATGACACACAAGATTAAAAAAAAATAAAATTCAGTACCTAATTCGTCACCTCTTTAAATCTTATATGAAAATGTTTCAATGTCATGTACTGCAAAATATGTGAATTAATGTATCAATGCAAACCTTCGGGTTTCGACGTTGCCTGGTTTCTGATAAAACGGCCCGACGGACAAACAGCCCGACGAACAGACACGCGAGTGATCTCCCAACGGTTCCGTTCTCCGTTGCGTAGCCTTCAAATATCGAGAAAACAAAGAAAGTCGAGTCAGGCGACTCGAGTGAATCCGCAAGCTCACTTCAGCTGAGTCGAGATTAAATGTTTCAATTAATTATTCACGTGGCTCAAGAGCGGACGAGCGGAGGCTGTGTCGCCATTCGCGTGACGTTCATATTTATACCTCCCTTCTCCCTCCCTCCGCTGGCTCGCACTTCCGGCTCAAGGATGTCTAGGCCTCACGACCTCAAGAGGATTGATGGATTTTAGATAATAATTTTTTCTTTATTTTTTCTTCCATAATTTTCACTCGTCCATGGAGGATCATCGAAACGCTTTTGGCCGCCCTCTCGCCGTCACTTCAGCTCCTCCGTGTTCCCGTGCTCAACCCTCCTCCTCGCCCGAGACGGCGCTCTTCGACCTCCCGCGTTCCCTCGGGAAAGTCACGCGTTCCCGACGGGGGTGAGTTGGCCGTGCGGTCGAGAAATAGATAGGGAAAGGGGGAAAAGCCAAGAGATATACGTACGTGCGATGAATAAAACATGATTCTCATGCTACTCCGTTCTTTCCTTCCTACTTCAACATTCTTCTTCTCTCCCTCGTTCTGGCCAGCTTGCAGCTACTATTCACCCTTCGTGCGCTCATTCCCTCCCACCCCAACCACCCTCCCGCTTCCTCACCCCCTCGCCGCTTCTTCCCGGCTAGCTGGTTACAGTTCCGCAGCTTTTATTTTGCCCCACGTGAATGTTGCACCGCTCCGAGTCTCGAATTGGCTCAATTCGAAGACTCTTGTTTGCTCGATTTGCTTTGAATGTGTTTTTTGTTTTTTTTTATTTTTAAATTCATTTTTCTTATCTTTATTTTCGTTACAATTTTTTTTTTTTCGTCACGGTGTATCGCATCGAGTTCGGTCGATGAAAAAATTGTTCGTCGATCGAATTCGCGCGAAGCTCACGCGTGACCAAAGCTTTTTCGTTGGAATCGTATGGGATTGAAGTTGAGAATGACAATTAATTAAACGAATGCATTGGCATCGCAATTTTTTCGTTTATCCGAGCGTCGAATGAGATTCTACGAAATGTTTACAGCTTCGGGGATTTTCGAAAGCCATGGAGGAAAAAACGTTTTACAAAATGGAAGACCGACATTTGGTAGGTTTGATAAACATTATGCGAGAAAACAGACAAAACCATTGTTCGCACTTTGATGAGTATGCAAGAAAAACGTTGGCGGGACACGAAATGCATCATATAACAACGCGAAGATCCCCCCCCCCCCCCCCCCCCCTCCTTGACCCCTCCGGGTGGTACGCCATAATATTCGGGATGTTTGTAGATCACGTTCACATCGGTGAGTTTCTCTATTCAAACCGGGGGTATAGAATATTAATTTACCCTGTAGCTTCAGGGGGGTGGGTATATATATCCGCATACATATATGTGTATTGTGTACAAGCGTATATGGGATCGAAATCAGGTACGCGTGGTGCTTCTCCCGGGGCCGTTGTCACGCACATGAGAATCATAGATAATGACGTGGGAGAGTACGAATACGGTAAACGTGTGACCATTGTGTGCGTTCTCTCACTCTCTCTCTCTCTCTCTCTCTCTCTCTCTCTCTCTCTCTCTCTTCCTCTCACTTGGTATTGCGACTGTATGCTCGATTCAGAATTTATCCGAGCAGCAGCGGCAGCAGCCGCCGCAGCATTGGGCTGCGTCATATACATAAGTGCACGACATACCGACATAATCCTGGGATACTTTGTGTCTATCGAGAGTCGCTGTCAGTCCTGGTATTGTGGTAAGACGTAGGTAGTGCGAATATTACCATTTGAAGCGATTCCCCGACATAGGTGCGGGACAATGGCACGGTAAATGGGTGGAAGAGGCTGTACGCAGAAGCCTGGTGACTGAGGATGAGATTACTCGGGGGTTGGAGCAAGTGAGAGACAGAGATGGAGGAAGAGAAAGATAGAGAGAGAGAGAGAGAGAGAGAGAGAGTTGTATTAGGTTTGAGGAACATGGAATTTTCGAACTGCAGACGCGAGGCGTCGTACGAATCGAGCTTCCAATTTGTTTGCGGCTGAATGAACCGGAAGCCAATGTTTCTCGTCGGGCGGTCAATGACGTTCGGTCCGTAGTACTTTGTCGGTCGAGAAATTTGGATGGGAAACGAAGACACAGAAAGAGGAAGGGAAAGAGAGACGGTGAGGGAGGGAAAGAGAGAACGAGATAGCTTTCGGATTAGTTTGAATCTGATTGGTCATCGTTTATTAGCCTGCGAGGACCTGGAAAATCTTCTGGCGCACAAAACCGTGGGACAAATATTTTTGGAATAAAGAAAATGGAAGAATATAATTATAAAACAATAAGTTCAAGAACAGAACGGAAAGGTTTGAGATAATTTGTAACTGAAAACTTAGAAACAATTACGATATCATAGAAATAATAGAAAGAATGATCTTTATACAAATATTTATACATTTGGGTGGCGCGTATTTGAGTGATCTTTGAATTTTGACGCGACCGCCACCTAAAATGTTTCCAAATAATTTAAAAAAAAATCCTCGCAATGTTTTTCCACTGTATCTTAATATTTACGACGCGGCAGGCTTCTTACTTTTTTCCATTTGCCTAACATAAGATTTTTATTGACTATCTTTCATAATTATATAGCGCTGGTAATGAACATGCGAAAAATATAAAGCTCGTACGGTCTTTCAGAGAAGTCCACGTAGTTTTTTTAGTATACTTTTATTTATCAAAAATTCAAAATGGTGGACCCAATACGGCGGCTTGAAAGATCAAAATCCATTAAATTTGCTCTGTTCAGAGAAATAAACGTCACCCTAATATATATATTTAACTGTCTAAGAGGCCGGCATTCCGCTCTCGACCACGTCGCCAAAAATGTATCAGCAACTGTTTGGACCGAGCTTTTATCGCAATATTGCTTTCCCTTGCTTCTTCATTGCAATCTTTCGTGAGCCACGGATACATGTATCCTCTCGCGTATCGATTTCCGTAATATTCATATCGAGGCATCCCCGAACTACCCCATCTCGGACTATTCCCTCCCTTCGCCGGGGGAGCTCGAATCTGCATTTTCGGCGTAGGGAGAAATTTATCTCCGGTACATTGTGCGAATTCCAGTCGAACCGGACTTCGACGATGTAGTTTGGACCCTCAACGATCACATTTCGATAGAATTTCATGACGGTCACGGGGGAGTGCTTTCGACCCAAAGCGCTAAAAGTTCTCCTATAAATTAGGATTTCCGTTGTTTTGACAAGCAAAAAACCCCAACGTGTTCTCCGAATCTTTGAAAATGACGAGCAATCGATTTTACCCCCGAAAATTACAATTCTAACATAGTTAAAAAATAGTTGACAAACAAAAAATCGAAAAAATGAATTCGAAAAATATATATTAAAAACCATTTCAAATTCGAATACTATTTTTAAATATTCCAGGTCTATACCGTTTAGACACTATACTTCAAGATAAATATCGCTGCTATTGATGCTAGCTTGAAAAAACAAATAAATAAATAAACAAATCAGATTGAAGCACATAAAAAAAAATTTTCGACAAATATAAAGTCGACTAAATTCTGAAAACTCTCGTAACGTTTCTGTTATTTTTCCGAGTATTACAGAAATTCAAACGCAGAAAATATGTGGGGTTTTCTGGACCCCGATCGACCGTTGTGGGTTGAATGCACATCGATGTGCAATCTCGTGCAACGATATAATACGGACTCCGTTGTCTCCTACCTTTCGCGCAGCCCCCGAGCCACTTTCGATCGAGTGCATCTCTCGGTCCAATCCTCTCGCACTCCAGTCGTTTCACGTTGGGGGAGGGTGGGAGGGGTCGCGGGGAGAGGTTCAACGATTCCTCGTGTTTCTCGGTTTCTTTCTTGTTTCCACGACCGATATTTCTCTTTCGGTCTTATTTGCCGGCCTCGCACAACCCACAGTAATATCGGACCCAGCTTCGTCGCGCATAAAACGACGATTTCTTGTAAAGGGAGATTCTGGATTTCAGATCAAGAGCGCAGATAGGTTTTTTTTTTTTAAATGAAAGAAACGAGAAATTTGGCAAAATGATTTGCATTTCATTTTATCGTGTTCTCTATTCAATGGAAATTTATGGATTAAACAAAATATCCCGTAAAAAAGGGGAACCGAAGGGTTCAGAAAAATAACCCTTGTGGTTTCCGTCAGTCTGTTCGTCCGTGTGTATGATGTAGTCGTACCATTCTGTCATTTATCTACCGACCAGGATGAAATTTGAGACACAGACGCAGATTGATGACCCAAAAATAGAAATGATAACATTAAAAAAAGAATTTTTACCCCCCCTCGCACAGATTAAAAAGTGGACTCGAAATTTTTTTCACCCACCTCATCGAGGTGTCTTTTGATAGGTCTCCTTAAATGCAATTTTACATATTCTGAAACCTTCCCATTTCAACCCTTCAGGCCTAAGATATTCGCTTTCAATAAAGTCGTCATCAGAGTGTCCCCCCCCCTTTGATTTCTAAACTATGAGTTCAAAAAATCGCAAAAAATTGCAGGGTGTAGATTTTGATTAGTCTATTCAATAAAAATTATAACGAACACCCTAGCAAAAATATTTTATGAAAAATTTAGAAAGAAATCTTTTTTTGAATGAGCGAGAACGACTACGAAACCCTATCAGGTGCGTGCTCAGCTTGGCCTCGATCAGTCATATTCCCCTTCATATTTTTGATAGCGAGTATCCTTAATACGTAGCTTCACCATCCTACGGATTATGTATGAACGTTCAGGAAACCGTTGTTCGTAAGATGCTCGCAAAACTCGTTTCCCATTTTCGTTCGGCTTTCATCCGGCAGATTTTTATTCGTACACCCCCCACCTATCCACACACACACACAGCCGTACATACATGTAGAAGTGCAGAATGCCTTTTCCGAGTTGCAATAAAATCCGCGTTAGATCCCGGCAGTAGAGTTCCTGACCGTACGGAGACGCGACAAACGCTCCGATGTATCGATATGACCGACGTTGCGAACCCTCGGGTTTTCGTTCTTCCTACACACCGACGAAGGTTTCTCTGTCTCCCTTGGTTCGATGGTTCGGATGCGTCTCGCAGGAAATTTCCGACATGGCTCTGGGATTTTTCCGTCAACATCGACGTTTCTAACGCTTTGCCGGAAAACTCATTTAGTTTTTTAGCTTATTTCGTCCGAAATTTGTAGACAGCAATAATATTTACCGAAAGAAAGCAATATCTTGAACAATACTCACGAATAATAAGAGTAATAATAATAATAATAAATAAAAATGGATAATACTAATATTGACGCCTCCTCGTCCTGCGGTTGAGTTGGAGTCCTGAAGGAGCGGTCAAGTGATAAATTTGGCAATGATAATAATAATAGTAGGATTTTTCTTATTATTTCCGGAGAACATGAAAATAGATAGTTATCTTGTTGTATAATAATAATAATAATAATAATAATAATACTAATAATACTAATAATAATAATAATAATAATAATAATAATAATAATAATAATAATAATAATAATAATAATAATAATAATAATAATAATAATTATAATAATAATAATTATTATTATAATAATAATAATAATTATTATATTATGATTATTATAATAATAATAATAATAATAATAATAATAATAATAATAATAATAATAATAATAATAATAATAATAATAATTATTATTATTATTATTATTATTATTATTATTATTATTATTATTATTATTATTATTATTATTATTATCATTATTTTGCCGCAATACAAAAAATAAATAAATATTTAGCTGTACAACTGAATCACAACTTTAAAAATAAAATTCGACATTTTATTTTTGACCCAGCCTCAGGTTGCAATAAAAATATCGACGTTTGTCCAAAAAAAAATGTACGACAATGTTACGTTAACGACGATAATATTCAACCGTCGGTTATTTATAATTGCTCGCGCATACGACCCAGCATCGTGGCCTGGCTACGTGTCTCATCAGCGGTAGTTTCATCATTCTCGGTACATACCCCGCCCGGAGTTATAACATTCCCCACAGTCGGGCACGGATCATCCGCGCTCAAGATCTCGAAATTCTCCAGTACGTACATGATTCGCTCTCATTCTCGTTTCCCGGGTTTCTCCTTCCGGGCGTAGGTACAAACCCCCGCTCACACGGGATTTCTCCTCGTTGGTCTAGTTGGTACGGTGCAAACGTCGCGCGGTATTCTCAATAACGCGGAGAGATACTCGGAGTGCTCGACGTACCGAAGGATTTGCGAAGCTCTCTCGCGACGCGGTGAAACCATTCGCTTCCGGTCGAGGAGCGCGCGCGCGTTTTCTCGCTGGAAACCCAATGTTGAAAATTGTTACCAAACCCAATGTTCGGAACGGCCGAAATATTGAGTCCGAGCTGAATGAGGACCGGAGAAGCGTCAATTTCGAGTGCATGGAGCCTAAACAACTGTGGGGTGGGACTCCATGGACCCCACCACGTTTTTATTTGTCAGCCGAGTTTACGGCCTTGTCAATACCAAATATCATAATAATAATTACAATTAATAATAAATTAATAAATTAATAATAAATAATTAACAATTGATAATAATAATTGATAATTGATAATTGAATTAATAATTGATAATAAATTAATAAAATATTGATTATAATTAATACAATTATTAGCAATTATAAATATTATTATCCGCAATTATTATCTCTAACAGGGGATGATTAAAGAATTTCATAATGCAAAGATCAGTACGGTAAAGCTATTAAGTCGATGTTGGAAGCAACGAAAGCCATTGCAAATTGACCATTGAATTGCGGCCAAGCCGGGCGACGCGTGGGGTCGGACGAGGAAGAGAGAATTTGCGCGTTAGTCGTAGGTATTGCATCGGAGATACCGCAACTGGAAAAGATGCTGCGATCCGGGTTCCGGCCTCTTTGACTCGACGGTTCGGCTTTAATTAACTGCTATCAAAAGCAGACTCGCCCTCCGAGCGAACCAAAGAGAACGCGGCCGTGGCTGATCCACAGTCACCCCAGAAGCTGCACTACCTTTCGGTACACACGTATATATACGTATATTCATTCGGACGAAGAGAGTGTTGAGTCACTCGACTATTCGGCGAGTTGTAGACCGGAAGCCGGATCGTCGTGGTGTTAGTTGTACAGTGTCGGGGCTGATGCGGGTGCGAATGCGGGTAAATTATCACACTCTCGCCTTTGTCTTTGGGGAATAAAGGGCGACAAACCAGCCGGACATGTCCACCGGATTCAACCGTTCCACTCAAGTTGTACACATAATATGGCCGTGCATATATCATAGCTATGTATACGAGACGTTCCACGTGAATCCGGGCATTTTTTACCCAACTGGTGTGTTCGGTGTGGATGAAACGGTTTTTCAAAAAATATAAGTACTTGATGACAACATTTGACGATTTTTGTTGGATTTTTGCCGTGATTATGTTTTTGGTGATCAATTTTGGTAAATTTCGTCAAAGAATTTTTCAAATGTAAATATCAAGTGTAAATAAGGTTGGTTTTAGTAATTGAGCGTGAAAAAGTGTATACACATTTTTAAAGTGATGAATTTGAATGTTTCGTCTTGAATATATTTGCATTTTAAAAATTCGTCGATGGAATCTGAAAAAATTCATTATTACGAGAATGATGACGCCAGAAATTTGGAAAAATTGTCGAATGTTGTTGGTAGCAAGTACTTTGAGGAAGAAAAATTTCATACACATCGAAGACCGGTCGAGTCAGAAGTGGTCATTTTCACGTGGAATCTCCTATATATAAGCCAGAAATTCCGTAAAATTATGAATTTATTATATTAAGATATACAGATTTATATAATATTATTTTTTATTATTTCAGATATATATTTTAGGATGGTTGTTATTTGGATCGTGTTCTAATTTCGATTGGAACGGCTAAGAAATCAATTTAAAGAAACATTTAGGTTATTTAGGTTATTTAGGCTATTTTGACCTAAATAACCTAAATAACCTAAATAACCTAAATAACCTAAATAACCTGAATAACCTAAATAACCTGAATAGCCTAAATATCCTAAATAGCGAAATTATCGACGCAAGTTGCAATTGGATCCCACGTGAGCACGTCATTTTAAGCGGTTTTTCAAGAGCTTTCAAATGGATCTTACCGGATCAATGTACCTATAGGTACATAACATACGCGGTAAATAGTTCAGTACAACAGTAGTAGCACGCATATAGTCCACACATATGTACAAAAATTCTACATATCTCTAGACATCTTGAGGTCACGCAGTTCCTCGCCAACCATCCCATCCACGACGATAAAACATAATTCCTAAGCCATATAATTGCAAAACGAAAAATTCTACCCCTCTGTCCCACATATTCGACTTATCTTCGACACACGAACGAAAAAAAAACTCTTCATGGCAACGTCTCGTACCGCTTACTTCTCTCCACCGCCACGTGCGCCACGCGCCATTGTTCCTCCTTCGTCTCGCTTTTTTATCTCAAGGTCGTCCGAAAGTACGGCAAAGAAAGACACCCGCCGCACGAGTTCCTCGTTGAATCCCCTATTCCCGCGTCCCGCGCAGTCCCGAATGACGCAGAGCGTCGGGATAAAACTGTTCGGCCATTTTCTCAACCAGAGGGCGCCCCAGGCGTTGACGCCGTTGGACCCGACCGTTAGCGAGAACGTTAGGGAGCTCGTTATGTATTATTCACGTCTCCGATACAGCGGCATAACCGTTATTGATGATGTTATTGTTGAGCCCCCGGGCGAGGAAGGTCCCGGTCGGAAGGGACGGAAAGGGGGGAGGATGCGTCGACTCGTAGGGAGATGAAGCAAGTGCGAGGAGAAGCAGAGCGGTACGGCGGTCGTATACGATAATGTATGTACACAGTACCCTTGGCCACCGCACAGTGTACGTTGTAACCTGTAGAGGCTTGCGTGCTTAGGTCAGTTACATACAGACGTGGTTTCGTGCGTTGGGTCAACCAGGACGGGCTATTATTGTTATCATAACTCCCGGAAGTTATGCGGTCGCCGCGTGCCGCTAGAGCGCGTTGCCGCATCTATTCGCTCGACTCGTAAACACGCCACGACTGCACCGACCATCACGCTTGTTTCGAACGACCGGCGAGAAGCAAATTTGCCCGAAAAGCTTCACGATGGATCCTCGGAAAACCGCGGATACGGGGAAAACTGCTCGACCGAGGAATCGCGTAAACACGAAGCATGAAAATATATGCGTAAATGTAGAGTTGGGGTTATAATTGAGAAAGGGGAGATTTGTTGTGGTTGAATTCGTGACGGAATTCGGGGTTGGACGGGAAGGGGACGGGGTGCGATGCTCAACGATCATTTGAAAAACATAAGAATAACTAATGTATTTCGGAGACGACTTATTCCAAATTTCATGTTCAATATCTATAGAAGAAATTATTTAGGCTATTTAGGCTATTTAGGCCTAAACTTTACGCCCTTCCCACGTTAATCAAATGGGAAAACTAGAAAAATCTTGCGCGACCAATAAAAATGGCGGATCAGGCGCATCATTGGACACAATTCTCTTGATGGAAGATATACTTAGGCGTGAGTGCATTTTGATTGAAAAAAAAAAGTTTTTTTTGCAAGCCACTAATATATAATCTATGTGATGTGTTAATACAAAAGAACCTGGCATTACTTTCGAATTTGCTTGTCAACAACCTTCATTAATGAACTCTGACCGAGGTTGAAAGACGTTCCTTTACTTCATAAAATACGGCTTCAATGAATTTGCATCGTCAAGATTATTGCCGGTGAAAAGCAAAATTGTCACGCCGTTTCACTACGTTTGTACAATCATACTTGAGCTTGTTATTAATGCGCATAAATTTGCATATGTGTGTGTGTGTGTGTGTGTGTATGGGGATTACGAGTAAATCCACGAATCCCACTGACGCAATCGCACTGACGTTGCTCCAACGCGTTTCTCGAGGGATCTCACGTTGATTCCGGGATATTTTGAAATTGAGGTTACGGGAAACATTGTTTATGCACAAGATTGTGAGTTAATACTCACTATGCCGGTCCCCAAGTCGGTTATCTTGCACGGTAACGCGGCTGTTCCGTTTGTCTGGGCCAAAACGTGTTTAGTCGCAGTTCGTGGCTCGATCGGAGAATTTCTCACGGCGTTCATCTCGATACTCGTGCTTGTGTTCGTTACCGCGTCTGCAACAACGTTGAACAGTGTAAAAATGAATTTCAATAATCAAATGCGTTTCATTGTTGAAGCGACATTTTTTTAGGGTTACTGGGGTTAAAATGATAGACGGAGGATTCGATGTGACGCTGGGGATGAAACGCTCGTCGCGTCACGAAAATTCTACGCTATTTTATGCTTTTTTCTATCATTAATCTTCTCTGTGTTGCCATTCTTCGTAGGCTATCTCGGTTTTCCGCTCCTTCGATGTTGACCACGAAGGTGTCGGCTTAAGGGGTTATGTCCAGTTGTTTCCGAAAAAATTAAGGGATTTTCATGACTTTTCTAGCAGGGAAAACCTCAAAAACACGTTATTCAAACTCAACGAATAGCACTTTTTTCTACGCAATTCGGGCGGTGATCGCAGAATAAAATTTGCCGTCGTGTAGAAAACGTTTAAATAAAACGATAAGAAGACAGAAAGAAATTAAAAAAAAACTGAAGTACAGAGAAGTGGGCGCCAGCGAGAAAATTCACTCGAATCTTTCCTTATTGTGTTTGTCGCTTGGTGAGTGATCTACTGCGTCACTGATTTTTTTTTTTTTTTTTTTTTTACGGTCCATCGACGCCGCCAATTGGAACGGGGGAGATTGGATCGCCGGGGTTGGAATCGTCTCGATGGATTCGACGGTGAAAGACCGGCCAGGCGAGGAAACCGAGAGGATCTCCGGGGCTATTGCAATTCGGTACGAAATTGTAGACCCGTCCGTCGGGAATTCCGCTTTCGAGCGCTCTTGTGAAGGACATCAAGTGGACGAGCTTTATTGATGATAAGCACGCTAAATTGGCTTCTTCTCGAAGGTCCTTCCGGTTTCATCGAGGCTCTCGAGTGTTCCTTGAGAAGCGCATTGCGTGTCTCGTTGTTACGGAAGCATTGTTTCTGTATCATTTCTAAGTCCGGCTCAATATTGGTCCGAGCATAAGAAGATAGAAAGAGGATGATAGGAAAAATCTCAATGATCCCTAGTTCACATTGAGTCTGAAGGACAATGATGAAATATATATTATTATGTATATTTTACTGTGGTTCTTATTTGGGTCATTTTATAATTTTGATTGCGCCCGAGTTGAATGAAAAAAAAATTTAAGCTCAATTCAAACTTTCTAATACCGAAGAAAACTAACGGCTATGAACCTTAATTTCATAAAAAATAGGATACATAGGGGAATTAAGGGAAAAACGAATTTTCAAAGGGTTGAAATGAAAGTTTTATAAAATATTGTTCAAACGCTGCTCTTTCATATGCTTCAAAGCTTAAATGAAATAATCCTTCTATCATATTTTAAATATGAGCGCAATTGTGCTGTTTTTTTTAATCTTCGAAGCCTACGTGAGCCCTCAGGGCATAAAGTCGAGTCACGAAACTTCGCCGCTTAGCCGACCAACGTCCACCATCGTCGTCGCGAAGATCTTCGTGTAAGGTCGTCGTCGAGAGGGAGAATAAAATAAACAACGTGGGAGTGAAAAAGTCGGTGAAATATGGAATCGAAACGGTCGAAAGAACCCTCGACGGCTGAGTTCGGTAAAGAGAGGGACGTACGTACGTATAACTTTCGGGAGAAACGGCTGTACGAATTGTTCAAGTTTCGGTGTTCACCTGTTTTGGGTGAAACTTTTCTACTGGGACGGGGAATTTATTCGTCTTCGGAGCCGGAAATCGGTGAACCTTGTAGCACGGAAGCTTCTGTGCCAGCTGACATATTTCACCAGCAAAGACTGGCAGGCGTGCTTACTCGTCCTAGAATGTTACATCCAAAAGAAACCCATCAACGTCAACCACAAGTGAAGAAAAAAAAGAAGCACGTAATAAATGAATAAATAAATAAATAAATAAATATATAAACAAACCAATAAACAAACAAATAAATAAATAAATAAATGAATGAATAAATAAATAAATGAACAAATGAACAAATAAACAAATTAATCAACTAATCAATTAATTAATAAGTAAATAAGCAAATAGGTTAATGAGCCAATCATAAACAAAGTGAAAAACGCGACGAGGGCCTATAATTAGGAATCGGCATTGATTCGATGAAAATTTCTTCAAAATACTTTTCCAACCAACCAACTACGATCAATTATAACGCAACCATTAACATTTTCCGATTCCTCCGATAATAATAAATAATTCGGATGAATCATCGTTGTACAATCGATTTTATTACCCAACAACAATTATAATCCATGATAATTGAGTAATGAAAGAATTTCAAATACATTTTCGCGAAACGAACGCTCATCCCTGGTTATGAGCCGCGGCAGCGTGTCAACATAGCCGAATGTCTTCCAGCTCGAGTCCGCGGGCCGACGCGTTTCGATCTCGCAGTTGCAACTGGGTCGCTGGTAATCACTGGAGTTATTCACTCAACTATGCAGACTTCGGAGTGAGTCGAAGAAGCTGGAGAGAGAGACGGAGAACGAGAGAGGGAGAGAGGACGAGAGATAGCGCGGGAAACTATGTTGGTCGAAGGAATGAGAGACAGGAGCGACGGGGGATGAAGATTATGGGGTGGGAACGAAGGGTTGAGGGTTGATTCTATTCGACAATGAAGGGAGAAGCTGCTGCTGCTGCTGCTGCCGCTGGCGCTGCTGCTGAGGAATTTAAGATTCTCTCTTCGTTCGGCTCGTTTCACAACGCGAGATGGCCGGACGGTGATCCATATCGTCATTCCCGTATATATAGAACCCCGGCCTTCCGACCGCTTCGTGAAAGTCCGCTGCTTCTCATCCGTCTAATGAGATACGAACGGGAGAATGACAGAGAAGAAGCTAAAGGAAATTTCCATGTTGCCGCGGGCACGTGAGAGGGCGTGGGGGGCAACGGCAGCCCGGAGGGGGGGGGGGGATGACGGACAATGTAATGTGCCACGTCGGTCGGTCGGCATCCTCAAATTACATCACCCCTTAGATTGGACGTCTTAGCGTTTGACGAAGGTCGTTCGTGCCGGTTTTCAATGAACTATACGTAAACTTCGGAATTCCGTTCGTCCTGACGCAAACAAATTTTTATTGACTGTTTTTTCTTTCATTTTCTTGCATTTGTTTCTTTTTTTTGGATAATTTGTTTGACTGATGATGAATTCTTTTTTTTTTAACGTGGATGCCGTTCATTGGTGGATTTGTGTATTTATTAATTTATTTATTCACTTGTTGATTATTTTTTCTTATCGATGTCTATTTATTTATTCACTTGAGAACCCCATTATGGCCCATATCATCCGCTCCGTCTTGCCTCAACCTCCATTTTTGTTTGAATCAAAAATAAAAAAATAAAAATCGTATTTCATTCATTTGTTTACCAATTTGATGATTCATTTTTTCTTCATTTATTTATTCATTGGTTCGTTGGTTCATTCAATGTCTCTATTTTCATTTGATTCTTGTCGATTTCCGCTTTAAAAATTAATTATTTACTTTTCTTCGGTTACGTCGGGATGTAACATTTCGTTGCGATGTCGATCGAACGTTTTATTACCTGTTTTTTTTTCTTTCGCAAATTCGTAACGAAAAATAGGTTTCGCGAGCGACGATGCATTCTCGGTGAGTCGAAAAGCTTTTGGAAGAGTCGCGCACGAGGTAATCGAACAGTTTGACGGAACGGAACTGCTTCCATTCGGAACAAACTGCTGCTGCTCTTGTGTGCTGATGCGCGGTTTTTACTGAAAAACGAGGTTGCGGGCTTTCTAAATTGCTTCGCGAGTCCGCCCACGTACGCTCTTCGACTCGAAAATTCGAAAACGCGATTGCAAAAATTGGAAAATATCTTCGGGACGATGAAGAGCTACAGTGGCGGGGGGGGGGGGGGGGGGGGGTTGTCAAAGCTACAACGAACGTTGATTAAAGAACGAAGATTCCGGAAATTTAGAGGCGAAGAATATATCTATATATCTATATATTCATATATATATCAATAATAAGGATCAATATTTCTGGGATCACTCGCAAAGCTAAGAGAAAATTGTCGATTAGTTATTGGGAAAATTCATTATCAATGATAATTGCAATTCCCGCCCATAAAGAATAAATTTGAAAATGACAGTTTCAACATTATTTCAGGAACTACCCAAATTTGTGACATCGCACGTCGCCGAAATTCTACACCAATTTCAATGCAATATTCAAAGAATAAAATTCACGAATAGATCTTCCCACCTTTCGTCTCCTCAAAAAAATAAATAAATAAACAAAACAAAACAGAGAGCATCGAACCGGACGAGAAACTATCGTCAGTGTTAATTAATACAAGAATAAAAAACATTTAACCAAATTTTCCACATGGGATTACCGTACGGGACGTTTCATAACTCACGGTTTTACCAAATAAATATCTCACGACAAAACTCCACTCGGTATTTCCGACTTTTCCGATGTATCATCTCGTTTTACCGATGTTCGTATTTTTTAAACTTCGTTTTTTCGTATTTCCGTACGCATTTCCGGAAACGTCTCAAATGGAAATCCGTCTCGTCCAAGAGTCGGTTCCGTGTTTGTGGAACAGTTGGCAGTTAAAACGGGGGTTGGACGTCTGTTACGGGCAGCTCGTCGATGCTGATTCGTTGGGTTTCGGTGTATCGATGCTGTGTTTTTCGTTATCTCCGATGTGACTAACGAGTAACGGATCAAAGCGGATACGGCGGATGTCCATGCGGTACGTATACCGGGTGGCAACGCCGGATGTAACTAGCGACAGGTTCTCGTTCGTATATCGAAACCGTTACGTTTCGATCACCATCGGCATCTGGGGGGAGGCTCGGTTACTCGGTTTCACTCCCCCGTAATCCACCCTGCCGATTGGAACCTCCCTTCCTCCCCCTCCCCCTCTCCCAACCCCGCTCGGGAGGGGTCGGACTCGGCAACGAGACTCGGCTGACTCGCAATTTCGCGAGCTGTCCCACGTCGCGGAGTATCGCCCGTGTGACGGTATAACTCAATTCGCGAAAGCCGAGCCGAGCTTTCCAACATCCCGAACGGAGAAACGATGTTTCGCAGCCCGACGGGAATACCAGCTGGAAATTCAGCTTCGGTAGCGGAAAGTCCTCGGAATCAGAGAGTCGAGAATTTTTCCGTTTTTTTCTTCTTTTTGCAATTTTTTTTTTTTTTTTGCGATTTTTCTTTTTCATTTTTCATCTTTTTCCCGAGTGTCGGTTTTCCACCTTCGATATCTGCCCGGAGCTTTTTATATTAGCGGAAGGAGTTTCCACACGGCTTCGGCTCGAGAGGATGCCGAATTATGGCGTATTGCACGTTACGGTGGAAAAAACATTTATTAACCTCTCTGTGCGCGATAATGGGTGGAATTGTACGGGGTTTTTTTTTCGGAATCTCGATTATCGTAGAATGGTGAACGGATAATTGATGTTATTTATAACGTGGGTCATGGAGAATTTGTTTACCGACCGAGTAATTAAGCCTTCAACGTTATATTGCGTGAAATCCACCCGTCGGCAATCTAATACCGACGGTTTTTGTTTTCCTTTTAATTTCTTTATGAATTTTTTTTTAACATGTTGTCGTTTTATATCTTGTAAATAAACTTTTCGTACATTATCTAGAATGTTTGAAGGACGTTTAGTAATTTATTCAACAAGTTCGGACGTATAGTTTGCTCACAATCGTTTTTTGAACACTGAAAAAAAAAACAATCATGAGGGAAAATATTTTTCACGTCTGTTGTGGTCCAATCTGACGATTCCTCGGTGGACCGCCTCGAAGACAGAATTATCGTTGAGAGAGGAGGAGGGGGGTCTGCTGAAATTCGTTTTTTTTTTTTCGGTTGGGGGTTCTCTCGTTACAATGGGTTCGAAGTCCTCATCGAGAATACGAATGAGGTTCCGGTCGATAGAAGCTAGAAGCTCTAATTGAGAAACCTGTCTCTCTTACTCTTCGTCGCCTTTCTCTCTCTCTCTCTTCTCTTCCTCCAGCGCTCAGCTAGTTTCGGACTCGTTGGTGGGAAAATCTCGACATGCTGTTTTACGATGTCGATGAGTCTTATCCATCGCAAGGCTTGAGAGTGACGTTTATTTCTCTTTTTACAAATTCATCGAACGTTTTATAATGAATAAATCCCACAGGAAAAACATGATTGGGAGGTTTTAGTAAAATAATAACAAAATACAGTACTCATAATCAGAACGTTCCAATTTATTCATGATACATCAGTCCCTCACCGAAGTTTCATTTGACATCGTCTTTGGAAAGATTTATCATCTCTCTCTTATCTTTCATTATCAATTTCTTCTATGAAGTTGTCAAAAAACCATCATGCCCGTGATGAGGATGAAGTATGCTTGAGAAATTTTTCGCCGACTTCCCAAACTTATCCCTAGACAGTACAGTACGCTATAATAATTTCGATAATACAAATAAAACTACTCAACGGCTGACTTTGATCCCTTGTCAAGCTCTCGCCGAGGTCCTTCGACTTCAACCGATTTTCGGGTGTTTTTACGCTGGGTTAGGTACATCAAATTCGACGCTGGCTTCTCATCACTCGATCTCAATATCTACATTATCTAAATCATAACCCCACTCTCAACAAGCATAGAATAAAGCGTCAAACTCCAAGGAAAAAAAATCCCCCTCAGCTTTCCCCTCACAAGTTTCACAAATTTCGCAATACTGCCCTAATCCCCAAACCCACTGACCTCTCAGGCTCCTCACTCCGGACTCCTCGCGGTGTCACGTGTTTCAATTTCCTCGCATCTCCGTCCGAAATTGCACCTGCGAGTCTCAACCACGTATCTCCCGAACCCCCCCCCCCCCCCCCCCCCCCCCCCCCAATCCCTTTATCCCATCGGCGCGTCCTTCGTCCTCCCGAGAACCATCCAGTCACGTGATTAAGGCCGCGGCGTTTCCTTCGAGAATTTCCCCGATAGTAATGACTCGCGATCCGGGTTATTCCCAACCGTGGCTTATCCCTACGTCTCTCGAGTTGAACGAGAGCAAACCCGCGCTCGAACCTTCGGGAACGCGAAACGACGATGAACCAGACATTGGAATAATATCGTACGTGTGATATTGGACTAATGGGAGTGTCACGACTCACGCGAAACCGCGTTTCTCGGTTCTTCGTCGAGTTGCGCGGAACTACTGCGGTCTATGCATATCCGCGGGATCGGGAAGATCCTTTCCGTGAATTTAGGATCACGATCGTAAATCCTGATGACCTTGATTAAACGAATCGATCGCTTTCGACTGATTGGATCTTTGCTCGGTGCGGCGAGACCGGAAATTAAGTCACTCGATCAGCGTGCCCTCGATCAAGTTCTCTCTCTCTCTCTGTCTCTCTCTGTCTCTCTCTCTTCCTCTTCCTCTTTCTCTCCTTCAGGGCGTCTTCTCCCTCGCTTTTCGTTTTTACCGTCCTTCCTCCAGACCTTCCCTTCTCACGTGTACACTTTGGAGCTCTATTCTGCAAGGGAACACGGATAGTTTTCCCGGAGTGCATACCAATGCCCCGTAAAGCTCCGGATGCTCGCCTCCGGGGAATATCGTGTAGTTTCCTCGCAGGCTTAGTAAGGAAATCGAGTAATCCCGCAAATGCCATTAAACAGTAACAAAAGTAACTTAAAGCTCACCCGTGGGACGTAGAAATTGCTGAGAAGACAGCAGAGCCAACAGGATAACCGCCTCCATGACGCTTGTCCTAACTCCTTCGACTGGTCGTCATTGTTCGTTCTCCTGAGTCCGCGTTCGAGATTCGGCCATTCTGCGAATCACAAAGAAATCATTGCATTGATCGATGAACAATCTTTGGTTCTATTTTTGTGGCAGATTTCCAAGTTTCCGATAGCATTAAAATGTCAAACAGGTATTTGGACTTTGAAAATTGTCGAATACGATCGATGAAACGACTGACCGAATGGGACGACAAATTGGACAATCAGATGGAAATAATAGATTACTTATAATGACCAGTCAGTTGGATTCCCCAATCAGTCGCAATGACTAATCAGTTTGAAGGAACTATCAGTTTAAATGATCAACCAGTTGGTTATAACCAATCTGCTGGGATAATCAACCAGTTCGAATAATAAATCAGTTGGGATAATCAACCAGTTGTGATAATCAATCAGATGGGATAAACAATTAGTCGAGATAATCAAACAGTTATGATAATCATTCATTCAGGATAACCAAACAGTTGGTGTAATCAACCAATTGGCATAACGAATCAGCTGAGGCAATCAATGAGTTGGAACAATGAATCACTTGGGAAAATCAATCAGTTGGAATATTCAGACAGTTGCGATGATCAATCAGTTGCAATTATTAATCAATCGGGATAATCAATCAGTGAAATTACCCAATCAGTTGGAATTATCAATCAGTCGGCAAAAAATCAACCAATAACCAATCGGATAGCTCAAGTGATAAATTGTCTTACCAAATCAATTGCCTCACAATAATTCGTGGAGGACAACCGATTCGTCCACTTCCTCACGAACAAGCCCTCGAATATTTCGCCAACAAGTTGGTCAATTGTGACCCTTTACAAATAATTCGCTGTGCGTGTGACACAATGGTCAGTGGATCGATGACCGGAATAAACTCGAAAAAAGCTCCCATCGCCGTCACACCCAGCGGCCCATCGAATGAACGTTGATCAATTTCGCATGAAACCGTACCGAGCGCTTTGGAACACTGCGGCGTTGGAGCGCGTCCGATGTGGATTCTACAGAAGCGAATCAACGAAGAGGACGGGAACAGCGAAGGGGTGGAAAGGGGTGAGGAAAGGAGAAGTGCAACGGTAACGTGTATCGATACATGCGGTTACAGCGAGTGGGTGCTCTCGAGTTTCGAACGATACGACTGTCCGTAGCAGAAGACTGGCGCACGTACACGCACACACGCACACAGATATGCACACGGACGTACTCGCGCACTCCGCTGTGAGCGACGTCCGTTCGTTTGAACACGGACGCAGTCATTGCACTGTCCAATATCCACCTGTGTCGTGGAAACGCCGAGTGCACGTTGTCCGGTGCTCAATGCTCTGACCTCGCGCTCGAACATTGATCGGAATCAATCGCGAAGCGCAATTAATGCGAACCCGGCGAACGATCGACGAACCGGGGGTTAATGATAATCGAAGGCACACAATGTCGAATGGACACTTCGAAATGAGATGAGAAAAAGAAGATAAATCTTATATACTATACATATAATACGGAATATATTTATATATCTATCCATGTCTTAGTAAATTTACTAAATAAGGGTTACTGAATTGGCCGAAGTTGGTCGTTATTGTTCCAATAAAAATAAGTCAGGCCGATTTGAATTTTTTTTTAAGTGCTTTTCTGACTGACAAATATTCTAGGTGCCTTTTTTGCTTCAAAATTCGACGTTCTCTCGAGTAGTCTGAATAACGTTAGTTCGTGGGTTGCCAGACGAATAAAAGATTCACTTGATGGCCTCCTAAAAAAGAAGACACTTCGGAGTCTCCATCGGGGATGCTGTAAGGAGGGTTCTAAATCCAGAGCGAAGAAGGGAGAAACAGGGAAATTGTTTTTCTTCTCGTTTATAAAGCTGACTGTTGAATTTTCATTTACGATTACCAGCGCAGACTGGAAATGTCCGACTTACCAAAAAGATTTCGTTTCAGTCATCAAAAAAACTTTCTCCAGCATGTATTTTACATTCTTTCTGTTGACTCGCAAAAGCTTTAGACTAGTAGTTATATTTGTTTCTTATTTTTTTTCTCATATTCAATTCCGTGCTACGTATTTTTTTTCTTTTTAAGGCGACACCAAAGGTTCAACAATGAAATGCCTCAGCACGCCCTTGATTTTTTCATCTCTCCCGCACGTGAACGAATTTCGTATCGCTTTAATTTCGACATAAATCGCAGCGACATCTCGAAGTCTCTTCTTTCCAATTCATTCCACGACTTTCGAATACATAAAAATTTGTCTTCGCACAAGCTGTCGCGATATCCGCCGGCTTGCGAGGCAAATTCCGTTGCGTCAAATTCCTCGTGAAAATTTACGACAATGTTTTTTTTTTATGCCCAACAAACTTTTTTCCGGAAGAATGATTCGCGTGAGAAGCGAAAGTTCGAACCGAATGACAAATTTTGAAGTTTTGCGACCGCGAATGGGGTTCGATCATCGTTTTTCCACGAGGCAAATCGAAGGATCTAAAGGGGACACGTTGGTTCGAAAATATCGTAAAATAAAACACGGTGCCAACGCGTGCAGTCTGATGCAACGTGCGAGCATTCACTTATCGGTTGTGCAGCGAGCAGCCGCGAGCGAGAACGGAATAGATGGAGAAAGAGAGAGGAAGAGGACTTGGCTCGGCTATGTAAAATAGAACAAAACGTTGCCGCGACTTTGTTCTTTCGCGTATAAAGGAATTTTATCGATTTTGACCTCGGAAACACCGGTTAAACGGGAACAAACTTTTTTTTTCTCTTCTTCTTTTTTTTTCCCGCGCTTTTTCAAAGGTGTGTTTGAGGAACCGAAGCTTTGATCCGGATCCAGGAATTTATACAGATTTTTTTTTCTTTTAATTTTTGTTGTTACGCCATCGCGTTGTTTATTTCTTTTGAATTTTTTTTTTTTCAGTTGTCCACGGAAAATTGATTGATCAAAATTGACGGTACGCGTCTCTGTGTCGAGTGATTCGTATTTCGTTTGCACTCCATTCGATTTATTAAACCAAACGCAACCGGAATATTTAATATCCGGGAAAGTCCATCAAAATGAATCGAGAATACGTTGTTTAATTGAATAAATCCATTAAATTTCGTTACACGAGAGTGAACCCACGTTTTTCCACCATTCGCGCGTTGCAATGTCATTTTTATCGATGTACGAGACGTCACTGAGTTTCACGAATTTCAGTCGAACATCTGTATAACGTTGTTCGGGGTTATTTGACACAGCGGTGAATTTGTTACATTATATCGTCGAAATAGAATTTCTGTGAAGATCGATGAATTGACATTCAAGCTGATTCATCCTCAAATGTTTGTCCAATCACATGTTTTTTAATTTAGTTAAATAAAATAAAATCGAATAAAAAAAATACGATAAAACTTTGACCAATATGTCTATTTAATTTTACTTCTCGTAAATTAAAAGAAAACATGCTTAGAACACTTTCTTATTATTTAAAAGTTTATTAGCATGTATTTGATATGCAATATGACCAAGTAAGAAAATTCTCTCACGCGAATGATTCACAGACATTCTTTAAGTTCCTGCACCATCCAAACTTTGAGGATGCGAATGATGAAAGTAAGTGAAGGTTATTTCCTCCACGGCCAACAGTTGAGTCAAATTGTGGCGAGGCAGACTGAAACCATCCCAATGTCGAGCGATGTCCGAATAAAGACGTGTATACACATAATCTTGAGGGTTCTTCTTTTCTTGGCAACGAAAAGTATCAATCGCGAAATGAGAAAATACCGAATGTGTAGTACGAAGTGCTTAGAACGAGCGATGGTTAGAAAATGCAGCACTTCGCCACCGTTATCCTATGCCGGACCACGTGACCGCCTGGGCACATGGGAGGGGATCGATCACTACGCTACTATACCTATATATATCGTTTCTAACTCTAGCTCGTTCTAAGCAATGGCGTTCGAAGCTTTGCCGTTTCGCACCGGTGGCGCGTCGGTGCGGTGCTCGGTCGAAGTATCGGAGTTCGAAGCGCTGCATTTTCTAACCTCTGTTCGTTCTAAACATTGCGTTTTTTTATTTTAACGCCGATCCGTTCTGTGCATTACGATGGAAGATGGAACAGATGGAAGATCGCGAGGTAAGTCGTAAAATTGTCCGACCAAGAAACAAAGCACGATCGTGAGCGTGCAAGACGAAGGGAATTTATTTCTGTAATTTCTTCTACCGCGACCAATCCGGAACCACCGAATGGACTCCATTTTCTCGTATACATCGCTCCCCGGTCGATTTACCATGAACATTAACGACCGCTCTTTCATCCCTCGATCCCATCTATTTCGCGAGTCATTGAACAAAATGTCGGACCGCGGCGAAGTCGAATTTCTGATAATTAAATTTCATGGAAAATTTTCGTGGCGAACTTTTGGGAGAGAAGGATTTTGCAATTTCGAAAGATTTATCGTTCAACTACGTAATTTACGGGATCGGTGTAATTCGGAACGAGCTTATTAGATTTCGTCGGATGCGCCTCTTGCCGCACCTATGTTGCATGTATACGGCACATATAGATATACACACGTGTACGTATGCACGTATGGGGCATTCCGTGCCCATTCGACCTCGGTCGAACCTATTCGAATTTGGTCCACCATTTTTCTAATATTTTTCCGACTATCGATGGCACGCAGATTGTTCATGACAAATTGTGTTTCGTCGCCCTCATCTCAAAGAACTGTCATGAATTCGATTTTTCCGTGTTCGGCAATTCAGGCTTGCGTCGTTTCTAATTAAAAAAATTCGAAACAAATAAGATCAATACAAAAAAAATGTATCTTCAATAATTCCGTGTGTCTTTGACAGTCGAAACGACAACACGAAGAATAAAAAAAGATAAAAAATCAATATGGTCGTGTTCATCTGGCTGTCTCACTATCTTTCACTTCGCACAAAGTGCTATCGGTAATATTTTCCATGGTATCGTTCCTCCAGCAGAGCTTTTCTGGAGAGCGAACGGCTGCTCGCTCCGTTGGCCGTGTAACATAAGTACGTATATATTGTATATTATATATAATACATACATATCCATCCATACACGTACAAAAATATCGGCATATCCATGCGCGCGATGGCATGCTTGCCGAACCGCGTAGGTATTAGTCCGTAGCCGAGGGTAATCTTCGTTCTCGTATCGTGCGGCATGCTGCAATATTTAACGCCGCGGCTCCGAGAGCTATCGAACGTATCGGGCCGAGCGTATATGGATCGTGGTTTTGCATCGACACCGTGATTTACAACTGCCTTCGTTGAATTATCGATGCGACGTTATGTACGCAGAGATATTAACGATCATGTGCGAGCTACGGTGCATATAACCCGTTTTACCACCGGCATCCTCGAAAGCCGTATAAGAAACGCGCAAACTGTTACTCGTCATGCGATAAGACGATATAATATAACTTCCGGATTTCCGTGGACTCGTCGGATGTGAATCATTTGCCAATTTATCCGTTTTTCATCGTCGTCGGAGCGATGATTTACGAATATTAGTGAACAAAAATTTGCAGCACATTGTTTATTTTATTTTTTTATTTAAGAATTATTTTGACAGATTCTTTGAATGTACGAATATAGAAATAACCGGAAAAATTTGGTGTCACGTACTTTTATTTTTTTTTCTTCTGTTTGATAAAATTTTTCCGTGGTTTTGACGGTTATTGATAACACCAACTATGACTGGCCGTATCGGCATTTGGCCGATAACGACTTCTCTGTTTTCCGTACGGGAAGGCGGAGGGGCGGGGAGCGAAAAGTTGCGTGAAAATCGTTTTTCGGCGCGGAATTTGTGTATCACCGAATGAGGAGTTTCGTGGAATATAATCGTATTTAGAAGATCTGAATAATAGGATTATCGAGAAACGACGACGACGACGACGACGACGACGACGACAACACTTGGCGTCAATGGAGCATCAATCGGCCAATGGAGGGTAAACGTTTCGGCTGAGCACGACATAGTTGTTACGTAAACTTTGCAACTCTGTGCAAAGGTTGTTATTCTCCACCCTCCCCCTCCTGGTTACTTACTATCGGAGTCAGGGGTTGCTGGGTCCGATACTCGGTTCGACGAAAGTTTTAACGTTCGTGGTTGGCTCGACCTCTCTCTCCCTCCCTCCCTCTCTCTCTCTCTCTCTCTCTCTCTCTCTCTCTCTCTCTTTCTCTATATCTTACTTATCCACCTTTGGCGCTTCGGTCGATTCGCCCTCTTCGACTCTTACCTGCAATCAGCCGTCACGAAGTTTAATCCCGGAAAATTGTCCCGGAAACGTCACGAGTCATGGTCGGTACACGGGAGCGACGTACGACGAGATTGAAAAGTTACATTACTTGGTTCGTCGGAATTCTCGATAGACGTAACCTAGCTCGGGATATTCAATCCGGTTAATCTCCGACTGCAAAAGCTTTCAACATTTATTGACATTGAAGAGGAAAAACCGGATAATTAAAAGATACCGAAATTTCACAAATTTATTGTTTTCGTCCTGACGATGGATTATTCGTTGTAATTCGATTGTTATGATAATAATAATCAATAACGTAATTACGTTATTGATTATTATTACAATGAGTCTGGACCAAGCGAGGCCGAACTGCATGAGATTACTCTTGAGTGGAAAATACGAAAAGCGCCGCGAGTATTTTGAAACCGAAGTACTTATAATTCTTTAAGGGGGTCTTCTTATGCGATTCTTCGTTTTCGAGCCTCATTCTTGAGAATTAATTATGAAAGAACGGTAAAAGACTTTTAAACTCAGTTTGTTTTAATGTTTTCAAAGTACGTACTTTAATTTCGGAATCAGTACTCAGAAACCTCATAAATTATAAACCGAGACCCGGCTGCGAATTTTATTAACCGTTCGAATCATCGAAGCATCGATGCGAAATCATAAAACCAGACGAGCTCCGTTTAATTAATCCTCTCTTTGATCCGTCGATGGATGAATCGTTAGATTCCGATTTCCCAGCTTCCGTAAGACGAGTCAGCGACCAGAAAAAGTGACCAACCTTAGATGGAATAAAAAAAACCCTCGTCATTCCCATTTCGTCCGTATTTCCAGGGGGAATCGAAAATCGACGACCAAGAACGTTCATCCCAAAGTCGAATCAACACTTTTGTCATTTGTTATCAGTCCCGAAACCGCGATAAAACTCCTCGGACCCTTGTCAAATCCACGTGAAGTTTCCTAAATCCAACCCCACAATTTTCCTCCATTTCTCGTAGGCTCGACGTCCCACTCTCGAGGACGTTCCTCGCAGGGCGCCAGCGTTCGACAAAAACCCACCAATAAACCGAACGTAATCCCTTCGTTCGACCTTTCAAGCACGAGTCCGCAGATCAACCCAAGTAGCTCTCAATTCTCTCTCATTTTCTTCTCCGAATCGATGTTCGATCTGAATTTCGAATTACCACGCCAGGTTGGATTATCGTATGACCTCCACTGTTTCCCCGGTTACACGCGATAACCCTTGACACGTGTAATTTACCCATAAGCCCGTGTTACCTACCACGTGTTATCGCCTATACTCCCGATCAACAACCCTGGGTTCGCGTCGTCTCTCAAGCTGACACAATATTGCGATAGGCATTAAGGGCGGGAGGGTTGGGTCAATTCGATATAAAAAAAGCATATTTTTGATAATTTTCTTGACGACACAGTTAACATACATTTATTTCTATGATAACTACTCAACAACGTAACATTTGAAGGATATTCCATAAAATTTTCATTAACTTTTATAAACGAATGAGCCATTGACGTAGAATCTCTGCGGACGTCTTAAAAAAAAAATAATAATTTTTATTGCGGTGCCCATCATAACTCGTCACTGAATCATTTGAGGCCAATAAACCAAAATGATTTTATTAGGTGATAAGTTTCTGCGGGTAATGACGTCGAGTATTTCTTTAAAAATTGATTTTTTAATTTTTTACTGCGCTTGGAAGTCAAAATGCTGATTTTTTATCAAAAAAATTTTAAATGTTCCCATTTTCGAATAAGATATAATAAAATAAAATCTCTCCCCCCCCCCCTCCCGCTTGAAACGCATTGTGAACCCTCGGACTAATTTCCCAGGTACCGGATCTAATCTTCCTTCGCAATGTACGCGAACAAAGTTGTGTTCCACGTGCGCGTCATCCGCTGTTTGTTCCGGACATTCAATGGGTCTTCGGTTCCTTGCGTTGTCCGAGGTTTTGACAAGCGCCAACGGGCTTACCTTGATTGTCCGATGGTCAACGAATCGTGGATATTCCGGGGAGGGGCGAGGAGTGGGAGGGGGGAGAGAACGAGATCGGATTGCTTGTGGATTACGCGAATGAACGGAATCCTGGTTCGAAATAGATTCCACCGGACGTTGCTGAGATTACGTGGCTCAAAATCGATCCTCCGTCGAGATCTATGAAACCAACATACGTTCACCCACACTCACGCACATAACAGACAATACACGCATATACGACGTGTACATGCGGTTTCGACGTTACGTTTGTTTCGGCGTTTCTCGACGATGTTTGGAACAACGCGGCGCGTCACGGTGACTCGTCCGCACTGATGACTCGGTACTCATCCGGTTTGGCGAACCGCGCGTCTCTGCAGCATCCCATACACGAGATTTAGCGCTGGTTGCATTGTACGGATGTAACCCGAATCTGGGCCCGCGACTGTTGTCAATGCTTTGGACAGTGGAGAAATTAGGACGCGCCGGGGGTGATGGGATAGCTACCAATCCGTTTATCGATCTGTTCAAAGTCGTTTGAATGGAAACTTGCCGCAGATTAAGATTGAACATTTTGGTCGATATTTTTGACGATCTTTAGACAATGGCGTTATTTAATTAATCGAAAAGATAATTAGTGTGGGGGTGGGAATAACGACATTTTTTGGAAAATTAAAGAGAGAGATAATAAGAGAAATGTTTTTGGGATAAAAAAGTTTTTTTGAATGGTAAAATGATAAACTGATCAAATAATGAAATGATGAAGTAATGAAATGATAAAATAATCAAATGTTAAAATGATCAAATGATAAAATGATCAAATGATAAAATAATCAGATGATAAAATAATCAAATAATGAAATAATCAAATGATGAAATAATCAAAAGATAAAATAATCAAATGTTAAAATGATCAAATGATAAAATAATCAAATAATAAAATAATCAAATGATAAAATATTCAAATGATAAAATAATCAAATAATAAAATAATCAAATGATAAAAAAATCAAATGATAAAATAAACAAATGATAAAATAATCAAATTGTGAAAATAGGTCAGCAACAATTTTCAGAATATCCGAGAAACGTACGTTTTAGAACCGCCTGTCGAGGGCCCTCAAATTTCGTTCATCGCGGTTCGATAAATATTTGCTCGACAAAAATCCGCAATAGATTTCCTGCTGCTAAATGAAAAAACCGGCCCGACGAGTCGCAAAGGAACCGCCGGGGGTATTATCAAAGCCCCTACCGCAGAGACGTCGCGAGAGATGTCCGTCAAAACTTTTAATAATTACCCGTAAAAAATAAATGGCTTCCCCAGATCAAAAGAAAACTCGCGTAAAACTCCACCGCAAACTTTTCCGGTACATCACAGTCTATGAAAGATCGTAAAAGTGTAAAACGGCCTTTGGCAAACTCGTTGAGCAATTTCTTCTGTAATCAGAATTTCAAACTATTTTCCATTTAACAAAAAATTAAAAAAAAAAAATTATTCCATATAAATAAAACCGTAAATTTTATTCAACATCGCTTCAACACGCGACTCAGCTACGGAAGTTCGGAAAACATTCGTTGACATGCGTATGTGACATTTACGTACCGACCGGCGTGTCCGTAGGACACTGGGGGACGTGTCTGGGAAAACGACGAGCGATTTGTCTCCCTCTCATCGACATTCTATATTCCAAGAGCTCAGCTCATGCGAGTGCATAGGCTGCAAGCTCTAGGCTGCTTTACATCCCCTGTACTTCTAAGCTCAGCATGGTCATACGTACACACGTATATATCTACATACATGCATATGGCATTCGAACGCTGGCGTTAGTCGGACCCGCCCGACCGTGCTAAGGCCCGGTCTTCGTTTTCCCGGCCGATCTCCACTCTTCCATCTGCATTATAGATCGTGTGAAATCCGGGTGGACGACCCGAGTGAAAAGAATGATGGCGAAAGAGCGAGAGAAGAAAAAAATAATGCCAGTGAAGCGAAAAGAGCGGGAGAGAAGGAAGGCAGAGATAAAAAGAGACGGAGAGAAAGAGAGAGAGAGAGAGTGAGAGAGGGCGAGAATGTAGAAGGAAAGAGCTTTTTTTCGCGAGATTCGTGCGTGGAACGCGCAAATGGAAACGGAATAGTCGGTGTGTAAATATCGATCTGTAAATCTGTGAATCCTGATGGATACGGAAGCTGCGTCGTACCTATGACGTTTACGGGAATCCGTCGCGCGTTGAACAGCGCGGACTGAAGTGAGTTTTGTTTTCCCACTTGCTACGCGTTTTACTTTGTAAGCATTGCACCGGGTAAAGTGCGTAAGGACTAATCGGGAAAACGGTGATTATAAGCGGCGTTTGGAGGGAAATTATTTTTAGATGGACGATAATTGTAGCAGATGTGGTGTTTGAAAAATTAATGAAGATATTTTCATCTGGGATTCGGATGGTTTGTAAATGCAAAGTTTTTTAGGCTTACTTAATTTTTTTCATGACAGTTCAGAAATTACATCAGGGGATGTTTTGATAACGAATCGAATGCAAATTCCTCGTGACTGAAGGGTTTAAATAAGAAGGCAATGGATGCTTTTTTTTGCATATTGCTTTCTTAAAAACACTCAATTTAGGGGGATAAGTGAAAAAAAATAATAAGAACGCTTTTTTCTCCATGGGAGGAGGGAAGGGTGGCCCATGAGGATAGTTGTTTTCTAAAATATTATCATTTATATTGTTGGATCATCAATCTACGTCCTTACATCATATTTTTTCACGTAAAGTGTATAGATAAGGTTATTATGAATGGGAAAATTGTGACGTACAGACAGATGGATAGATAAAGCCCCCTCGCAGCCATGAAATCCTAAAACGGATGTACCGGAAGTCTCGAAAATAGCAAAAACCGCTCGACAATGTTCTCACCTCCACGGGTTAGGTATCATTTCCGAATCAATGAAAGTTTCAGATTAAACTTCGCCGGTTCTCAGAAGATTTCGCGCTGAAAAACGAAATCCTCTCCCGTTCCAGATTCCATCAACACTTTTCACTTCCTCAAAACGTTTCTTTCCAAGCCCTTTTCCAACATTCTTCTGCAAATGCTCAACGTCCGGGGCAGACGTTAATCGATATCGATTCTCCCAAAGCCCAATCGATGGACTTTAGTCATTCGCCGCACGAGTACGGACATATTTGTTATACGCAAGTGTCGTCGACCCAGATAGCTCTTCTATCATCGAGAAACAAGCAAAAGTTTTTCAATTTTCTCGATTGCAGCTCCACCCCCCTCCCCCCTGACATCAACATCGCAAGCATTGTTCCGAGTTGTCCACTTGTTCGACTTGCACGAGTGCGAGGATAAAGACAGTGGCTTGTGAGAAACGAAACGGACACTGAAACACGAAAACAATTGTCATTATCGCGCACTTGTTCGCTGATTCGTCGATTCGTCGAGAGTCTGATCAGACTCTCAAAGAAAGTCAGCTCAACTTGCGGAAAAGAGAGAGAGACCTCAGCGTGGACACGCCGCGTTAACATCGTCCGTTGGGTTACCACAAAAAAAAAAAGGAATAAAGAAAACGAACAAAAAATGTCCTATTTTTTTTTATTTTCTTGTCACGAGGGCAACGATCGGGAAACGGGTGGCGATTGGAGTTTTTCGATAGGGGAAATAACGTAACGACTTTCCGGGTTCTCCGTTGCAGCTGGGTTACGTAGCGAGCGAGGAATTGGTCCGTCGGGAAGAGGGGGGAGGGCCGGAAGAACGAGAAGTAGGGAGAGAAAGAGACGGAAAACCCAACGAGGACGTAGGAAGTAGAGACAATTAAAAAGTTTCTCGCGAGTTTCTATGGAGGTGCGCCGCTGTCACGATGAAAAGTTTTCCGTGACTTTCGAGTTCTGTACGGTTAAAATCTCTTCGGGGCGAGGAGCGGCACGAGTTGGACCGGGAGCGACGAGATATCCCGCAGGAGCGACGAAAGCTTCGTCGTGGAATGTCGTTGGGGGACTCGACGAATTCCGGTGATCGGTAATCAGTGGCAATTATTAGTTGGTTTCACCGGAACCAAGATCCCGGAATACCTTCGAGCTCTTCGCGCTTCTCTCGGTCGTTGAAGAGCGGTTTGTGTTTGACGTTTAGGATCGTTCGTTGTTGTATTCACGGATAAAAAAAAAGGTGTCAAAGGGAACGACACACGTATTTATATTTTATAATAATATTAATAATAATAATAATAATAATAGTAATAATAATAATAATAGATAGATAGTGATCATTTTTATTATTATTATGTATGATATAATTATATCATAATAATATTTGATTTAATCCTTGAGATTATTGGCCGTGAAATTTGACAGACCGAAGATCTTGGCTATTTTTTTTCCTAATCTTTCAAATATTGACACAAGGAAACGGCACCAGTCCAATTTCGAAATAACGAATACGTGTTCGCGTGTGCTTCCGGAATTTTTACATGGTACAAACATGCACGAACCGGACCTCTCTCACGAGTCACGAAATTTCTTTTTTTTTTTCTTACTTTCTTTTCCGATGCCACCTCACCTCTGCTGTCACGTCCGACCAAAGGGTATCTCTCTACTGCTCGCAACCCCGTCACGTATCCATCCGACGCCGGTCCTAACGTACCACAGGTTTCCCTGCTTCACAACTCTACAGCGTATCGATGCAGCCACGTAGAAATGGTAAAAGAAAGTCCCAAAAAGGACAAAAAAAATTGTCATCGTCAGGTGATTTATTATAATAATATTATTATTATTATTCTTATTATTATTGATATTATTATTATTATTATTATTATTATTATTATTATATTATATAATAATTATATAATAATAAAAATATTATTATTATTATTGCGATAAGCAGGACTGAGAGAACCATGACACGTACACGGACAGACATCCCCCCCCCCCTCCCCTTATCAGAAGCAATGGTAACCTAGTTCTTGGTTTGGGGAGGACCAAAGGGGGATGAGGGTTGGTTTTTTAGTCTGTGAAAATCTGAAACTACCTACGTGACGTCCGTAAATGTCTTTTGAAGATTTTCCACCTCGTCCTTGTTAAAAATAATGATAATAATAATAAATAATAATAATAAATAAATAATAATAATTTTTATCAATTATTATGTATTTTACAGAGAAATAATAATCTTTAAATACTCAATAATTATTATCATCATCATCATCAAGTGACATGGAGATTAAAAATAAATGGCACCGATTACCTTGTCGATGTTAAAAATCGTACTCTAATCCCGGTCGTAATACACACCCCAAAACAATAATTCGACGGTTGAATAACGTTTCTATTCTTCATTCCTTTTTCGCTAATTTTTCTCTCTTTTTATTTTTCGTTCGTTTCATTCCCTCTTTTTTCCGCTCGTACGAGTAGTCCGGTTCGACCATTTGCATGGAATTATAACGTGGCTCGGTGTCGACCCGACCGCGGGTAGCAAAAATGTCGGGGCCACGGTGAGGGAACGACCCGAAAGAGGATACACGGCAGATCCGTTGAATACACGTGAAAGAAAAGTGCACGGCCGGTACTTTCCGGCAAAGTAGCCACCGGGATAATATGTAGTCCGGGGGTTGACTGGCGAATCGTCGACTGACTGCTACTTTCCCGTTCAGGCTGTCCCATTCTCTCGTGCCTTTTGCCGTCGTGTCCGTTTTTTTTTTTTTTTTTTTTTTCTCGTTTCTTTCGTTCGTTCTTTTGTTTTCCACCGGTTTTACTCTTTCAACGCGCCGCTCAACGGTCACCGGTTGAAATTGCGTTGTTTTTTTTTTCCTCTTTTTCCCGCTTTTTTTCTGTTGCTCGTCCGGGTTTTATCGTCCCTTAACTCGGCGCGCGCGAAAACGGTTCGTCGTATCGGCGAATCGCGCATCAGCGAAGCCGCGAACGACGAAGTCGGCTGGTCATTTCGTATTCCCGCGGTACGAGTGCGAATGCGTCGAAGTCACGAATATCGGTCGCGACCGAGAAACGTTCTTCGGACGAGTTTCGCTCGACGATCAACGATTGTCGAACGTTTTTTTTTTTTCCCACGCTCGTAGGTTTGAAAATAATAAAACTAGAAAAAAAGATTTTACTTTTATTTTTGGTTTTTTTTTTCTATCAATTTGAAAAATAAATTAAAAAAAACCATAGAAACGAGACGAAAGGGTGCGCGGGGTGCTGTTGGGAGTATCGATTTGTTGAACTGCGAAGAGAGTACCGGGCTCTGATTTTAACGATCGGATGGCAGTTCGGTCATTTAGAGACTCGCTCGGCTCGTGAAACCATTCGACAATTACAGGTTTATCGGCTCTACGTTCCACCCAATCGCTCTTGATTCAGATTCCGATTGGCGGCCGGAGGGGCCGGGGGGGTATCTCACGAAGCGCATTCAAAATAACTTCGATGCGGAATTTTTAGGAACGCTGACGCGTTTTTGCGTCGTCGCACACGCAGCGAGACGCACAATTGATTTTTACCTTCGGACAATTACGTCACTCACCCCTATTATGCTGCCAGCGGTTTTTATCGCCACTCCCGAGGAACCGAAGAAACAATTGGTTTCTCGTTAATCCGCTTGCGTTAAAATTTACAGTTTATGGTATGTGTAACGTAATTTCTACGAGAGTTAGGTAGTAACTATTTACTGTCATCGATAAAACGTTCCGTCATTGATTGTGATATTTTTTTCGTTATCAAACTATAATTTCATTCTAGCACAAATTGTGTGATTTCTTCTGTCGTAGAAATATAAACGTATCAATAATCGGACTAAGAATGATAATAATGGAATTAATAATAATAATAGTAATGATAATTATTATTATTAGTATTATCACAATAATAATAATAATAATAATAATAATATATTTTTATATAATTATATAATAATAATAATAACAACAATAATAATAATAATAAATTACTCTACAATAATAATTATTATTATATAATAATAATTATTATTATTATTGTAGAATAATTTATTATTATTATTATTATTATTATTATCATCATCGTAAAGCTTGAACAAATTTGAAAGAACGATAATTTACATTCGCCCGGGCATAGAAACGTGAACGAAAAACGTAGGTTAAGCTGACAAATTGTTATCGGCCGTAAGATTTCGAATGGCGAACACGAATGTGGGTTTATGACGGATAAACCCAGCCACGGTCCGAAGAACCTCGTAAAAATTTGTAATAGTCGAACTGCGGTCGTTTGTCCGGAGTCATCTTACCCCCCGTCATTTCCGTTCCTCCTCGACGCCGCTCCCGGTCCATTCCCCCGAACCACGATTTCGTACAGTCTCCGCGGAATCCTCGGCATCGCCTCGTTTTCCGTCCCGGTTGTGGCGTACGAGCTCGGACGGGTTTCCGGAACGCAGCTACGGCCTCGGTTATGCCGGATTACGACGTAGTAAGCACCGGCTTCGTGCGGTATAATTCGGTGTCCGTTCCACATAGTCGACGTCGATAAACCAATCGGAATGCTTTATCTCCATTACCGTATCCACGTTCGACTGATCCCGCAGCGCTTTCGTTACCCTGCCGCAAGGGCGACTGACTTTCATGGTGCGCAATATTTTTTCAATCTACCCGCCTAAGCAACTCCGGCTGGAGCCATCAAAAGGGTCTTCGCCGTGGTGAGGATAATTAACTTCCCGAATTGATGGGGAAGATGTAATGGGGGTGAAAATCGAAAATTGATTTTTTTGCAGATGTTCACGTTTCTAGGTCAGAGTTTGAATCCTCCCCCGTCGCGCCTTTGTTCATGCGTTTTTGTGGGTCTCGTTGGCAAAGTATTTCTCACGCTAAAAAAAAATATCGATTCCCCACCGACCAACCCTCGGTTGAATAATTGGCCGTAATTCACCGTCGTTATACGTCTTCACTGGATATCCCGCACGCAATAAATAGAACTGTAACAAACCTCTCGCGTTCCACTTGCTCGAGCTTCACGCTGTCAGTGGCAGAAACATTAACCCTCGATCCATCCCCGACTATTGAACCGAGAGCGCGGATCGTTATCACCACTATTTCGTTCTTCACGAAGCACACACCATAATCAGAATCCACAAGCCCGTGATAATGGTCCGAAACGACGGTTGCGATGTTCCGGACTTTGCAGATCTTATCGCATTTTCATCGATCGAGCTCATCCGCTACCCTTATTGATGCGAAAAAAAAAAAAAAGGAATAGGGAAGAGAGTGTTCAGAGCACGGTCTGCGGAAGTGGGACGTATTGATGGAATCTATAACGGGGGAGAGTTTTGTCTTTCAACGCAAAATCTTCCGAGAATGAATAAAGTTTAGCCTGAAACTTTTCCTGGTTGACAACTTTTCAAAGGGAACTATGTTCTAAAGAACTTGCTTCGCTATTTTCGAGACTTCCGGTAGATTCATTTTTTTCCCTCGCGTTTTGCCATTGATTTCGGTATAATCATCGGTACATTGAACAATCGAAATGATTGAAAAATAGCTGATGTCAATCAGATAATGTCGTGAGATTGAGAAAGACGGATACAAGATTAAATGCGATCGACTGGTAAAGGTTTCCTAGCGTTCCTTAGTGGAACTTTAGTTGTAGGACAACTTCAGACCCCTCAACATTGTGGATTGATTGTAAAGAGCTTAATTACGAACAATAAATCAGTGACCTATACTTAGCGGAATTTCCGTTAGCGTTTCAACCCCCCACAACGTGAAGCGACTTCTACCCTAGTCGAACGGAAGTCATGAAGCCATAACAAAACACCTACATGTAACGCCCTATTATTACGGGTTTCCTGTTATGGTTTCATAACTTCCGTTCGACTACGGTAGGAAACGCTACTCGGGGTGGGACGTTGAAATGCTGACGGAAATTACGCTCAGTAAGGGTCACGCATTCGTTTCTTTTTAAATCAAGCTCTCGATGCACGATTTTGAGGGCTCTAAAGTTGCATTGCCGCTTACGTTCCACCCAAGGTGAGCACCATTAGACCAACAACAACCATCAAGATCATTCCCCTGCCGGGAACCTACCAGAATAAACACTATCGGTTTTCACTATCTCACCTTGATACATTAGCGAGTCGTAGACGTAACGTTCTGATCATTTTCGAATTTTTGGACCGTCGGAATTTCGAATCCCGCCTAAATAAACTGACTCCAAAGCCGTTGTCGTCCTATCAACAACCATCAATAATCCTTTAATTTCTCCGCAATAATTCAACTATAAAATTCAGGTAAAATATCGATGTTCATCGAACCCTCGTAATCCCGTCTGTGTCGAGTCAAGCGGGTTCGAGATCCCAACATACGTGCCGACGATCGAAATTCCCACCCGTCACGTATTGCAATTGCGATCCCGGGGTAAAGCATGTTTGTCGGTGATCAACGAAGCTTCGATTTCGAGGCAGGCCGGAACTTCGCCGAGCACAATTCGGGTTTGGAATTGGAGGAAGAGGCGCAGCGGTCACGTGGGGGTTGGCTCGTGATTCGATTAACTCATCGACCCGTGGATACCGGTTATAATTGTTGGAAATTCGCGGTTTGCGGTCATCCCTCTCTCCGCTGCCTACGTCCGGACACCCTTCTCCAACCCCTTCACCCAGGTTTCAACCCCTGAATCCCGCAGCCTCTTCTCTTTTCGCGCCACCGCGCCATGGCTGGCGCAAACGTATCGACGTGTATGAACATTTTGATGCAATTTCGAAATTATTCGACCTGGGCTACAGTGGATCTTTCGATAAGTCATCGACGGACATAATGGTGCCAAGTAAAGGCGTGAAAGTTTCCGTGATAGATTTCACCCTCTCTCGAATTTTGTATCATGGTTGCAGTATCTTCAACGATCTATCGCTGGACGACGATTTTTTCGCTGCTCAGGGCGAATATCAATTTGATACATACAGATTGAATCTCGTTCTCCATAAAATCCATCGTGCTTCTTCGGTCCCGATTTCGCGGTAGTTTCATGCTAGTAAAAGATTATACAACGACTTTGGATGGTATTCGAGGACTCTGCCACGTCTTTTGCTACAGCAGCACGCATCAACTTCACCCAAAGTTTCGCAAGGACGAAAATACGCGGAAGATGAGGCTGTATAGCCGATGAAGACGAAGCCAAAAGCGCGCGGATTTCGCTTTGGACAAGTTTGCGAACCCCCAGGACGGCATACCAAAGCCGCCTGCCTCCTTCAACCCTTCACCCTTCACGGGGTTCCGGCCTTCCTCACCGATATACGTATCAAGTTTTGCGGTGTACTCGCGAAGATGGAATATTACTTCAGCTTCAACGGGGAACGACGTAAGACTCATCTTTACGAAAAACGGGGGTTAGAAAATGGCTGCAGTAGGCGAGATATTAACCTGAAACTACCCGGACTTGGTTAATGACTCCGCGGTTAACTTTCTCTTCCAGATTCAAACTTTATTCGGCCCTCGGCTCCCTTCCATCCTTTCCCGAGCCACCGCGCTTTGTGAAAACTTGATACGATCGTGGAGTTAAAGGGGATGAAGAGGAAAGGAGTAGCAAGCCGCGAGGAAAACGCAGGTCTAACCACCCTCTCGCGGTCATGAATATTCCTATCATCGTCAATCCCCCGGACGTACTTTTTCTCATCGCCAATTTCATTTCATCAACCTTCTTTCATCTTCGCAGCTTCCAACAGCGCGAATAATTATTTTTTTCCACAGCCTGTGATCTTCACGTCAGTACCCGAAGGTCATTACGAATTTTCGTCCTTGCGACTTATTATCCGAGAACCACCCTTGCGGGTTATTGGGATAATTTATTGACTTGAAATATTGTGCAATGGCGCCAAAAATATTTCCTCATATCAGACGTTCTATCTTTTACCTTTTTTCGGTAATTTTATTTATTCGGTTGGTTAGTTTTTTCTGTAGGTTTATCCGTCCCCATTCGTCCGTTGACGTACCTCCGTGACTGAATGGTTCTTAACCGATTTCCCTGCAGACTCGACATCACTTGCGAGAACGCATTCGCAGCCTCCGAAAAAGGTTGGGCGGGAATCAGCTTCGTTGAGCTCAAAGACGGTTTTTTTTTGTTTTCTCTGTTATTTTTTTTCTTTTTCGCGACAAGAGAACGGAAGAACGAACGGCGATTGCGCGTCACGTCGAAACAATTCGAATGGAATGAGGTAGGGACTGCCGGGAACGAGATATTCCCCAGCCAAGCCAATAGGGAGGGTTGGGAAACGCGCGAAACCAGACACCCCTGCTTCGTGCCCCGAAAGTAATTTCCGTAATGTAGAATCGTCGCAACGATTGGCCGGATGGAGAAGTCGAGGCTCAGACTCCGGTCGTAATATTAACTAGATGAGCGGTCGTACAGGTTCACCGTAACGGTTTATTAATTTGAAAACGCGTCCCGCAGCAATGAATTTTTCCAATAAATGGTTTATCGACATTTTTTTAACGATGGATAACAATTCGTGAGATCGTCAAATTTTTATTTTTACAGTCTCATTATTTCTCCCACATGAAAGATCTCGTGTACTCAATTTGGATTATTATTTTTACCAACCTATCCAGATGCAGATGTACTCGTGAAGGAATTATTTTTATCGAAGAATTGTCATTTTATCGTTCGTTTTTCGCTTTTGCAAAGCGAATGAAACAACGTTTCGAAGTGGATGTTAGATGCTGACGTCACGTGTCTACGTGGGAGGATTGAAGCACGTGCGAAAAACGATTACGTGGCTTTCCGCGACCCGAAGTCTCCGATATTCTTTTCGGGAACGGGGTTTTTCCCTTCGGTTCACTTTCAGAGACAACGTATGGACTATGTCTAATTTTTTCACTTGGACGTGCAGATGTAAAGACGGAGATGCGACATTTTTGTCCAGATTGTCACTCGACGGTGGTTTTCCATTGAGCAGTGCCCCGGTGAGACCCAGACCCACAATGATCGCAAATAAGCATGGTCTAGTTCGCACAGCAGACAGCCAACCCGAGCACGTGGGATCTTCGGACACGAAAGCTTTTTATGAGTTTCCGATATGGACAACTTTCGTGCACGGAACCCAGCCGCTACCACGACCTGCTTCGTTCCCGCTTTCTCTCGAACGTAACTGGAGAAACTCGCCTAGGTAGCCTCTGTCTCCGTCGGTGTTCGACCGAGAAACTTGAATAAGATATGGAGAAACGTGCGGAAAAAGAGACGAGGAAAAAGCGACTGAGAAAAAGAAATACATGGCAAAAGTTGCAACGACCGCAACATTCTCGCCCCGAGATCTTTGCGTTTTATGCAGCAATTCTCACATCGCTTGTGATGGCTCTGACGATATTGTTCTTATTTATTTTCTTTTATCTTTCGTTTGCTTTTTTCTTTGAAGCTGACCATGTGAGTGCTCATGGTTCTTGCGTAGTCCGGATTCTTTGGAGCTCTCCCACTTTTTCGATTGTTCAATCGTGATGGTGGTTTTGATAAATTCAGAAGAGTATGAGAAACCATAAAATCTTCGCTTGCATCGTCCTTGCGTCGGGATTCAAACGGGTTTTCAACAATGTCCAGGACAATGGTCCAGCGAAAACGATTGATTCGTCGCTGGCACGATTATTCGCACGTAGTTGCCATGCTCGGCAACTTTGTTCCCGACAGTGCAGCGAACGGATCGAAGAGAGAACTGCCTAAATCGTTCACAACCCCCTCCTCCTCCCTTCCACCACCCCCAACAAAGCGAGGGCTACGCGAGACAGTCGAGCCGACAATTAGATTGTCAAAGGTATTAACAGGTCGAGCCAATGAATAATTTATTTCTCACCAACGTTGAAACGTACTTTACAGCCGCTTAACGTCGAATTAATTTAAACGTCAACCGGGCGTTATGTAACAAACCCGAGTTCAACGAGTTTACATAATAGGAAACGCGTTGACATTGCTGGCGCGGGCTAAGCGCGGAAAACGTTTCCGCGTGTGTCGGTGCATTTGTTAGTGGTCAGCTCGTTCATCCGGTCCAACGCCATTGAGTTTCCTCCCCCCGCGCGATAATCCGTCGTATAACGCGAGCGAAAGCTCGGCCACGGTCCGACGCTTGTGCGAGCTTTCAACCTCGCGAGCCGGAAAACTGGATAGACCGGATAAACCCGCGCGTTTTCCGCGTTTCTCCCGCGAACACCGTGAAACGCGCACGGCCCGAGGAGCAACGGAGATACGCGGTCAACAGTTTCATTTAGAATTCAGATTTTATGGTGATAGTGAGAACCGTTTCAGACGCCGTCTCGTACATGTATACATATATACATGGGAATGTGTGTATACGTTGAAGTTTCGTGTTTATTCGTTTGCATTTCATACATTTCTTTTCTTTCCTTCGCTGTGTTTTTGTAACGCGAAATTTCACGTTTGGTTCGTACACGCGCGATAGTGCGCAAGTGCGCGTGTTAGTGCGAGACGCGGAAGGAGTCTGCAAACTTTTTATTTGCCTGCAAACCGAGGCCTCCGAATTTTCAACGAATTTTCGTTGAAATGACGAAAAAGTTTGTCCTCGCGATTTGCCATTGCGGTAAAACGGAGGACGAAAAAAAGGCACGAACATTTTTGAGACTGGCAAATCTTGGATGGAAAGTTGCGATAAGCTGTGACAAACGTTGGACGAACAAATGATGAAAAATACGCAAACATCGTATTTGCGGTTTGCCGCTCGAAGTTTTGGTCGGAGCATTTTTTTATCAACATTTTTGCGATTAACCACGGGATTTATTCGTCCGAGGAAAATGCCGGACATTCTCGGACGTTGTCATTCAAAGGGAAAAAAATCCAGATAGTCTATATATTAACTATATATGGAATTGGGCGTATATTGTCTATATATAAAGTATATGAAGTTTTTGGATGTATTGTTATATAAAAGAAAATTCTATATTCCCGAGTAAAAAAAATTATGTATAGTCCATATATTAACTATACTTAGAATTGGGCATGTATGATTTATACATATTCTATATGTGTCCAATTCAAAAAAATTAAAAAATAAATATAACAATGCCAATAATAATAATAATAATAATAATAATAGATTATTCTTTTTAATATAATACAACGTGTATCAGAAAATTATATATATATAATCTGACTATGGAATTAGGGATATACAGGCTGTATATAGTTCATATATGGACTATATATGCTCAATTCTCTATATAATTAATGTACAGACAACGTATAATTTTTTCACTTAGGATTCCGCGTGCGAAATAATTACCGCGTCCCGTCGCGCATCGTCAATTCCGCATCAAACGAATCGCCCTCTGGCAGTCTCAACGTTGTCATTTCGAAAAGGATTCGAAAAATAATTTTCGTCGTCGAAGTTTCTCGAGCCCGGTTGCGGCACGACCGCGAGTTTTTCGATGGAAAATCTTTGCGCTCACGAGAAATTTATGTCGAGTTAGGCGTTCGATGGATCGGAAAGGGCAAATGGTACGTAAAAAAACCAATAAACTCACGAGTGCAAAAAAAAGAAAAGGAAATCTCTCGGAGAGGTACACGTTTGAAAGCTCGCTTTTACGATTTTTCCATTCGAACCGTGCTGGATCTTTTCTTCATTCCATTCTCCTCCCATTCTTTCTCACTATCCATATATACGTATGTGTGCACCTGTACATATATACATATATATCTCTTACTTGTTTTATTTTTCCACTTCGCATAACGCAAGTCCCCGACGTACACATAAGTACGAGCTTGCGGGGGTGGCAGTGGGAGGCGAGGAGGTGGAAGATTCACGAGTGAGTGGGCTGGGAACGGCCCGAGATGCAAGAGAGGGGGGAGGGGGGGGGGTGGAGGTGAGGAGGCGATACCATCGAAATATACGAAATTTCCCAAAGGGTTTAACCCGGTAAATCACACCCAAAGGACTTTACACTATGAAAAATCCGCGAATTTTTTCCGCGACGGAAACAACTTTTTCCCAGCATTCAAACGAAATAAGCCGCACAGTCACGGATCCCGTTTGGCAAGAATTTTGACAACGAGAGAAAAAAAAACGCGTCATCGTTTTACCATTCCATCGAAGGGTACGAAATAATTTCTCCGCATCGGCTTATCGAATCGCAATCCATGTCTGTGTGCCAAATTTCATTTTGATCGGTGCATGAATGAGAGAATGGGAAGACTGTGACTTACAGACGTACGGACTGACCGGACACCATAAGGGTTCCTATATTTCTACGGAACCTTAAAAAGGAGGATCTTGTTCTCCACAAATTTCATAGTGTTTGTTCGTCGATAATTCCTCGTTGTATAGCCGATGAAGCTGAAGCCGAAAGCGCGGCAGTTTCGCTTTAGGCAAGTTTGCTACCCCCTAGGTTATTTATCTCTGCTGTGCATTGTTATCAGCCGATGAAGATGAAGCGGAAAACGGTTTGAAATATGAATAATAAGAAATAATATCTCCGTAGCGGCTTATCGAACCGGGGAATAATGCGTGTTCGCCATATAGCGGGTATAGTTGCGGGATTTACATGCGTGTGTCACACGTAGGCGTAGCGTGAGCTGTTTGGCCGAGGCTTATTGAATGAAGGGGCACGACGTTCCGACACGGCAAACAAACGCGGTATTGAACAAGCTCGAAGCTGTCCGACCTACGGGCTCACGTCACGGCCACAACTCGAAGCGAAACCGGGATCAGGTGTGGGTCGAGATCGAGCGGGAAGGAGCGACGATATCGCGAGGGGCTGTCGGTCAGCCATGCCGACCGTGTTATCGGAGAACGGGATAACCTTTGACCGACACAATCCCGGAGAGCGGACGAGAGATAAAGAGAGATTGGATTAAAATCCGATGCGATATTAAAACAATAATCATAAGAAGAATTATAAAATCACGAGATAATAATATTTCATAAGGGTGGAGAAGTAAAATGGTTTGATGGAAGGGCATTATTGTTAAGCTGTGGATGGCAGAATAAAAGTGAAGGGTTTGGGCTGAACTAAAATTTTAATGACTCACTTTTTTTCTCTCACGGGATTTGAAGAAAGAGAGGAAGAACGAGGGATGAGTTTGAGTTGGATATGATAATAATGACGAGAATGAATAATAATGATACTGTATCGGCGTGATGTAATTATTGGTTTGAGTGGAAGAGTCTTATTATAGAACTGTAGGTTATAGAATAAATTTCAAAGGTTGTTAGACTGAAGGTGACAAAATTCTGTCTCTCCCTATTTCGCAAAATTTTTCGAGAGGGAGAGAGGAAGAGAGAGATGAGTTTCGATTCGATATAATAATAATGATAATTATAATATTATATAATAACAAGAGTAGAAATTGATTGAGTGAAGGAATAATAAAACTATAAGTGATGGAATATAAATTTGAGGTCGAAGCAAGAGGAAGAGTGTCAAAATTCTCTCTCTTTCTCTCTCTCTCACTCAATTTTAATAAAGAGAGGAAGAGAAAGAGAGAGAGAGAGGGAGAGACAAAGAGAGAGAGAGAGAGAGAGAGAAAGAGAGAGAGAGAGAGAGCGAGAGCTATTAGTTTCGATGAGATAGAATAATAATGATAATCATAGACAATACTAACAATATTGTATAATTATAAAAAAAAATCAAGTGAAAGAATATAATAATAAAACTATAAGGAATAGAATAAAATTTGGAGGTTCCAGTGAAATTAAGAGTGTAAAAATTCTCTCTCTCTCTCTCTCTCTCTCTCTCTCTCTCTCTCTCTCTCTCTCTGTTGGTCACTAAATTCCAATAAGAAAGAAAAGAAAGAGAGAGAGAGAGAGAGAGGCAGACAGTGAAGCACAGCGCTATTGCCCGTTCCACACTGCGGTTCGATCGCGGATACAGCACAGCCACCCTTAGCTCATCGGCGTTTCTCCGTTCCATCTCCGGCTCCCTTCGGCAATTGTTTGTGCTTGTATCAATTTGTATGTGTACCAGACGGTCGAGCAACCGTATAGGCTCTCATACGTGTCAACTAGGTAGTCTCGCCCCCCCCCCTCCGTTCTCCCTTAATCCCTCTTGCCCCGTGCCGCCGCGTTTGCATCGCGCTGTGTGCACGGTCTCGCGTTTCCACTGGCCCGTATCGCAACGACTAATTAATTCTGTCACGTACATTCACGCGTCTCGCACACACGCACACACACATGCACATACGGACCAACACTCTCTCACATACGGACACAAAAGCATGTACGCGCATACAAAGATGATCCCGGAAAGTGACACGGACTCACCAATACGACTTGTATAAATGCAATACACAGCTGGTTGAAGTCGTATAAACAGCTGCGGGCAGCCAGTTTTCAACCCCTCGATCGGGATCTAGAAACTCGGCGATCGATGGATCAAACCCACGATCCCCTGTCGGATCTGCATTGTCGCGAAGCACGATTCGACACCCTCCGCGCGTTTGCGTTTTTGTCTCTCGACCGTCATTTCCGGTTTTCTACGCTCCTCTCCTAGATCTTCATCCCCACTCCCCCCACATTTACCCCTCAGCACTACCCCGAATCACCGGGACGAAGCTATTACATGGTTTTTGAACACACGGTTATGATCGCGCCGTTATTTCGCTCGCTGATCGGCCACTGGAATCGATTCGGTTGACGATTCGAGACACAGCGCGGGTTCATCTACTTTTCGTCGCTCGCACCAACAATTTCGGTTAACCGATCAACGAACTATCGCTATTGATAACTTATCTCTTTTATTTCAATTCATTTTCATTTTATTTTGCATTTTTTAAATTTATGATTTATTTTTTTGTATTTTTTTTTTGGTGAACGATTTAAAGTTTTCGTTTTTTAATCGGTAGTTTGGCGCGTGAAAATTTGTTAAGGGGTTTAGCGAGCGGGCTCTAGAGCTGCGAAGCTTCGGGTTACAGGTACGGCCGATGACTGGATCACCGTAGAACTCTCCTGGGTCCGGCGCGTGCGCTGCCTCTTGCGACGACGCGAATCGGTGAGAAACGCTAGTCTTCTCTCTGTTTCGTCTGTTAACCGATATAATGTTGCGAATCTCCGTGCATATATATTTATAACCATACTGGCACACATTTTTTACACGAGGCTTGGAAAATTTAATTCTGTAATTAAACCGTCGACAAGTTTCGTCTCTCGCAGTTACTAATGTACTCGCAAGTTAAGGTTTTTATTATTTTTTTTCTATTCATCGAGCTTTTTCTTTTTTTTGGCGTAATTTTGCTGCTGCGAATTTTTCGTTTGCTTCGAAAGATGTTGAATGTTGAAGTGGAGAAATAATTGAACGTCTGATGAATACTTGACGGTATTGATTAAAAAAATGTATTCTCTATTTGCACGATTTTGCCTGAATTTGTATGAAAAACATTGATAACATTCTGGTACGTTCCTTGCATGAGAAAATTATTAAAGAATCGATTGAAATAATTAAAAATTATTGATAAAACCAACCAATTATTGAACAACGACAAAATAAAAATTTGCCTTCTATTGAAATTGGAAAATTAAATTTCCGATCAGAGGTCGACCGATGCGATAATCTCGATTGAAATCGCCGAATTTATCGTTTCCATATTTTTCAAAATGATTTAATATCTTCAGTCGTGATGAATTTGAATGTTTTATTTTACGGATTGTTGGACAGAAATTTTTCGGTGTCAGCTGTGGGACGAAGATCGCGAGCTTGATTCCAGTTTGATGAAGCATTCGTAGGTTCTTCGGGTTCCGTTTTAACGATCGGTGAAAAAAAAAAAACGCATCCGGAGAAATTTTGTGCTTTTCATAACTAGAGAAGCCGGGAGTCTTGCAAGGACCGTCGGGTTTCCTAACTGATTGGCAGTGAAACCGTCGTGTCAGCGTTTTCTTTTTGTTCTCCGCAGAACTTGTGGATTAAAAGATTCGACCGAAGCAAACCCTTCGTTTTCGCTGCAACTTCTGCGTTTTCTTCCCTATTTTTTCGTTTCTTTTTCTCGTTTATCGAGAGTCAGCGACTTTTTTTCTTGCCGCGATAATTCACGTTATCACGAGCCGTTTCGTCGCAATTAAGATTTCAATATTTGTTCCGGATCCGGATGCTGCCGTCATCGACGCGAGGACAGGAAGTTGTAAATTATCGCAGTTGAGAATTGACTTCATTCCTCGGTTTTCAAATATTTTTATAACGTTATTTATAATTCGTATTTTTTCAAATGTTTCTATTGATCCATTAATTAATTTTATTTGAATCCACTGATGAAAATTGGAACTGCAAACAAATGATTAGAACTGGTTTTTTTGAACCGGTTTAAAATAAATTAAATGACTTTCAATTCGATTCCTAAAAATTATCAAAATTGCGTCAGAGCTTTTTGAAAATTGGTCGAAAATATTTCTATCGAATGTTTTATTTCAACTAAACATTTTTTTTACCTCTTTTCCGCTTGTTTTTCTGATTTCGGAGATTTTTTTCATCTTCTCTGAGCCGACATCATTTGAACCCGAAAATGTGCTTGATTATTATTATAAAAATAATAATAATAATAATAAAAAATAAATAAATAATAATAATAATAATAATAATAATACTAATAATAATAATAATAATAAAAATAAAAAAAAATAAATAATAATAATAATAATAATAATAATAATAATAATAATAATAATAATAATAATAATAATAATAATAATAATAATAATAATAATAATAATAATAATAATAATAATAATAATAATAATAATAATAATAATAATAATAATAATAATAATAATAATAATAATAATAATAATAATAATAATAATAATAATAATAATAATAATAATAATAATAATAATAATAATAATAATAATAATAATAAAAATAATAATAATAATAATAATAATAATAATAATAATAATAATAATAATAATTGATAGCACCGGTGTGACCCACCGCGTTCTCCCGTGATGTCTCGTGCCACAGGGCGAAGCACCACCCCGTCTCGTTAAAATAATGGAAATGTCGGCGTACAGGCGGGTGTGAGTGTGTGAACGTCGTACTCGACGTTAGGGGTGCAATTCGCCCGGGGAAAATGTCAGGTGTTTGAAGGTAAGCCCACGACCAAGAATCTTCACAGAGAATGCCGTATCTCCCTTTTCGTGTGGATTCGCGCATACACACGAAAATTATGTCATACATACATAGATGTACACATATTTATTTTTGTTTTTTCTTGGACTCATTTTTTAATTTCTTTTCATCGTCATCCCAGTTTCCGCTTGCGTGATATGTAAACGCGTTCAAGTTTTGCAAAGCTCTAATCTTCTTCATTCTCCGGAGTTCGTAGGTTCACGGTGGTTACCGGTTTTTTTTTCACCCGGCCATTGTTCGATTCGCATGAGTTCCACCGCAACGAAATAATGTCCGAAGGAAAAAATTAAGGATAAAAAAATGTTGCGAGAAAAGAATTAAGAGATTAAATAAAGAAGCATTCTTGTGTCGCAAGCTTGTACCCCATTGTCGTCGAATAATGACAACGTTAATTATTTCAACGATTCACATAGTCTCGACGCACGTAGCCAACGAAACGGTGATGATAATTTTTTTCTTTATTCAGAGAAAAACAACGCCACAGGATTTATGTCCGAGAATATTTCTTTTTTTTTTCAAATTCTCGAACGAAAAAAAAAATTCTCAACCGCAGCTATTTTCGATATTTCCAAACTTCGATGAGAAACGTCGATCATATACATTACATGAATTACAGACGTAGTTTCATGTCCGATCGTAAAAATGGATGAGTTTCGATACGATGTAGACTTTTGCGGTGTGACATTGTTAATGCGCCGTGGCCATTTGATTTTATTTTTTTTCTCGATGGAACCGAATTAACGACCGAGTTATAAATACGTCACGCCGACGTCGGGGAGCTAATACTTTAATGGTCGGCGGTCGAACGGGGGATCAACTGAACCCGCTAACAATGTACTAATGGTCCAACAGTTAGCCAATATCGTTTACCATCAATATCGGCTTCGGGTTGTGTTATCGCGACTCTCGCTTAGTCCGTCGATAAAATCGTGAATATCATTCCCGGGAATATACGTTCCAACGTTTTTTTTTTTCGTATTTTTTTTTTTTTTTTTTTGCGGACAGCCACTTTGACTCCCGGTAATCATTCGAATGAGGAAAAGATCGCGGCTGACACCGAGTACAATCGTGCTCGTCGAGTCGGGACATCATTCAGTCAATGTCGGTCTTGGCACCGAGCGATACGTCAAGTGAGCTGACATCTCCGACCAGGCCTTCGACCGTGGATTCTGTATTATTTTTCGCTTTTATGTCGTAATGGCGAAACTGTTAGAGAGATTGGTTTTTTCTTGCTTGATATTGAGTAAATATTTTGAGTCGAGCTCGAGTTGTCCGTCCTGAGATCTTTGACGGAATAATAATATCGATCTTATTTTATTATTGTAAAACTAGATTCATATTATTATGGAAATAGAGACGCCATATTATTATTATTATTATTATTATTATTATTATTATTATTATTAAAATAATATGATTGTAAGTTTTTTCTGGATTTCGTCGTTAGTTGAGTTGCAACAATCATTCCCGGAGTGTCCTCCACAAAAAACTCATCGATGTACGTAGCCGAACGATGTATGTCGAGTAGCTGAAATTTTTCAAGAAAATTCGAAGAAATTCGAAAAGCTAAAAAAAAAATAATAATAATACGATAAAAATAGATCGAGACCGACGAGGCATCGGAGAAAAGAAAAGCACGCACACGTGCAAGCACGCAGTGAAAATAAGGTACCCCGGAGTCACGACAATGAAACAACTCGAACGAAATATCAAGGACATTTGCATAAGGGCCACGAAGTACGAAAAGAACGAGAGTGACGAACGAGAAAACGAGTAGGTGAAAAAGTTGAATGAGAAATCGCGAGCTCTCGCCCGAACATCGAAAAATTCCGAAGAGGTTGTAGGTTCGGTTTGAGACGGAATTTCCGAGGCTCGGTTGAAAGGGTGCCCGGAAGGAACGTGGACGGATGAGGTTTGGAAGCGTGAGCGGGAATACCAACTGTGTCTCGTCCTTTCCCCGGAATGATGAGGGCTCAAATATATATACATATATACATACCATTTGTACACATATATATGCGGACCCAGGAGGAATGGATGGCGAGAGAATAAGTCGAAAAAAAATCGTAGTAAACGTGGAATGCCGGTAGAACATATCCTCCGCCATGGTTTCGTCGTCGCGGTGACGTAAGAATCGCGAGGGTGGTTGAAACGCGAACAAGTGAGGTCGGTTGCTTCGAGCTTTTTACGTTGACTCTTTTTCATCCCAACTCTTCATCATGGTTTTTCTCTCCCTTTCTCTCTCTCTTCATCTCTTATCATTTCTCCTTTTCCGTCAACCGCAAGCAAGGCGCGAACGAAATAAATAGTAACGCCAGGTAGGGGTTGGCTGACATTGGCGACGACGAGGAAAGGTTGCACGCAACCAAACCCGGAAAAAAAGAAAAGGAACGGTCGTAGATGGAATGGAATTTCTGTCGGTTGGCTCAGATAAACAGCCGCAATTTCGTTCGCGCAACGTTGAACCATCCAACCTCGACTTTCCGCCGTCTCTTCCAACCGTTCACGTCGAGGTCGACTCGGAATTTCTTCCGCGATTTACATCCGCGTTCATCCCTCCGCTTGGTAGACGGTGTGTTAGCGCGGGGGGGGGGTGGGCGCACGGCTGAGACCTCTCCGGTAACAGCCTTTCGCGGGATACCAAACACGCGGGTATTGCGTCTTTCCGCGAACGACTCGTGTATCCCGCAAGCTACCACTTCCGGGCGCTCTCGGTTTCTCATGCACCGACTGGGGACGGATACACGTGCATGTGAAACGTGTTTTTGGCACCGTGCTCGACACCGACCCGGCTTGGGGGGGGAGGGTTGTAATAATAAAAACGTCGGATTCTTCGTGCAATCCTTTGTTCCGTATTGTCTTCTTGAAAAAAATATAAAGCTGGGTGTGGGAAGCGCGTTTTGAGGAAGTAAACGTATTGATCGAATTCGTGGTGGAAAAGGTTTTTGTTTTGCAACGCAAGGTCTTTTGAGAATGGTTGAAGTTTCGTTTGAGAGTTTTAAGGGTTGACGAGTTTTTAAAGATGTTGGTTGGGTTGTTTTTGAGAAGGTTTCAGGGTTCTTTTCGTTATTTTCGAGACTTCCGGGACATCCGTTTTTTTTAAATCACATTTTGGGGTTGATTTCGGCATTGGTGCAATGAACAATTGAAATGATTATGGAGCTGCTGATGTCGATCGGACGGTTGCCTTGGAATAAGGAAGACAGGGATAACATTTAGTTATATCTGTCATTCTTAAGGGGTTATATCTAGTTTTTTTGCTAGAAAATTGAGAGAATTTTATAATTTTCTTCGTCATGGTAACTCAATTTTATAAGAATACACAGTGCAGTATAAATTACAAGATATATTAAGCCACGCATATGAATTTGTTTATGAAACAATTTTCTATTTTGAGAGAACCATCGCCGTTGTCCAAAAGTACCTTCTCTCAAGGTAACTCACAGTCAGAATAATATCTCTGGAACGAATCATCTAAAATATTTTTAAAAAACCCCAAAAGATTTCGGCATATGAAACGCAGTCCCTTCAATCGCGATTCAGTAGATGTGGCAACGTTGCGAGAAAGGTGAGATTGTGAAATTTCTCAAGCAATATGTCGGAGAGCGTTGATTCAACCGTTTTCTCCCTTTCTTCTCGATATCATCGTAACACGTATTGCAGCCATATACGAGTACTACGTAGGTCAATTACGAGATGGTATGTTTTCGTCTATTGCAAAGCCAGCGCCGGCTTTTTATCGAAACAGTGAGGTCACCACGGCTTCCTACGAATCACGTTATAGAAAGACGTCCAAAGATAAGAACACAGCATGGAATAACGTAGAATTTGCCACGAATCTTTTCGTCTCCGGCGAGTCCAAAGAAGCTTCACCGCATAATCAGATAAAACATTATTTCAAACATATTTCGGCAAAGACACGCGTGTATGCCTCGACGGGTTTGATACCGTCGAACAATACGTGGGGACGGTTAATTTTGTAGCCAGTGCACCGTTGCAGCTTACCAAAACCGGATGGCCTCCATCACTTGCAGTCCAATTTGCGGTACCCGACATGGGTCAGCCTGGATGAGCCACGACGAGTCTCACGATTCGTACCAACGTGCTTTGAGCCAACTAATTTCGGGCTGGACGAGCCGAGCGGTCGTTGTGTCACGTGGTTTACGGTTGTATTCATCGAAAAGCTTTGCTCATTGAGGCGACGCGCTTTTGTCTCAGAACCGCAATTTCGAAAACGTCCCGGAATATTCTCGTCTCGACTGGGATTTCGTGATTCGCGTTATTAATTCGAAATTTCGTTATTAAGTCCGTTGTCTCGGATATTTTTGGAATCTTAGTACGAAGGAAATTTTGACGAATGATGGAACGTGAATATAACTTTACGTTCGATATCATTTGTTTTGTAAAATGATTAAAAATACAAATCAACGTCTTCCGTGAAAATAGATTCAGTGGCTTCGAATCTTAAAAAATGGATGACGACGATGAGGTTGAAACACGAATATCCCTGTTTCAATAGGATTCGTACGAGACGCTTTCAATTCCAACATAAATCACATTTGAACCAACGAAGAATGAAAAAAAAATCACAATCCCAGAGTTTTATATCTTTTTTCTTCTTCTTTTTTTTTTTTTTATCAAACCTGTCAATGTTTTTACGTGGTAGAATGATATTTATAGATTGTCTGGCGACCTCGTTTTTCGTTCAAAGCTCATTTCCCTGTGTAGCGTGACAATAATGAATCGAGCGGAAAAAGTTACCGCGGAGTGTTATGGCTGGGCTTTTGTACGTCAGTCCCCTACTCGTCGTTATCATCGTCGCTATTCATGGAAAATCGTTAACGTTATGGGTTGGAGGGGGGGGGGAAGCTTGCAGCGGAAAAGCTTCGGGTTTGTTCTTCTTCGTTTGTTGCGGTTCGTTAAAAGTAAAGCGAAAACGTTATATTGACACAGCTTGCGCGAACATCACCGTAGACTTTAACCGTTCGTTCCACGTGCTTCGAAACTTTACACGTAATTGCAATACGACTTTCCAGCTGCAACCGACTATTGGAATAAAAAAAGAAAAATAAATATAATGAATAAATAAAATAAATAAAATAAATAAAATAAATAAAATAAATAAAATAAATAAAATAAATAAAATAAATAAAATAAATAAAATAAATAAAATAAATAAAATAAATAAAATAAATAAAATAAATAAAATAAATAAAATAAATAAAATAAATAAAATAAATAAAATAAATAAAATAAATAAAATAAATAAAATAAATAAAATAAATAAAATAAATAAAATAAATAAAATAAATAAAATAAATAAAATAAATAAAATAAATAAAATAAATAAAATAAATAAAATAAATAAAATAAATAAAATAAATAAAATAAATAAAATAAATAAAATAAATAAAATAAATAAAATAAATAAAATAAATAAAATAAATAAAATAAATAAAATAAATAAAATAAATAAAATAAATAAAATAAATAAAATAAATAAAATAAATAAAATAAATCGTCGATATGACCTACTGCGGTTCGTAAAGTTGCGAAATCCTTGTAAAAGCTCGAGAGACGCCGTTCGAGGGCCCTCGTGTCGTCGGAGAAACACCGGGGCAATAGGATAACGTCCCGGAACAAATATTTATGCACGGTATGACGGTACCAGACTGCTCGTAGCAACCCACCCCCTCGATGCTTCGGCAACGGCTATTATAAACAACCGAGTCCATCGGTTACAAAATGTTACGGGGTAACGAGGAGGTTCGGGTCATGTAGGTATATTCACCGTCGCGTCGATTTATTTTGCACCAACTACCGTCCTCCAACAATTTCCTCTGCACTTTTTATTTTTGAGCTACGTAATTTTTCGCGATATTTTACAATTTTGCATCGAAAGCTCTTATTTCGGAATAGTTAACGAGACTGGGATGCAGGTGGCGCTTCGAGAAACTCGATTTTTATTAGCTTTAGAAAAATTGTTTCGAGCTTTCCGTACTCGATGAGTCGCTCGTGAAACGAAATGTTCGATTCGTACATTCGACTTTTTTCCGTTTTTTTTTTAATCCGCGACCGACGTCCGTCTATTTTGATTTTTTTTTCGTTTCTCGATACCTATTGACGTTTGTCGGTACGACAATAACGGTCCGAAACTGGAAGCGGATTTCGGAAGCCTGACGAGTTCATTCAATTTTCAGATTCGCGAGAAAACCTGAAAATTTCGAAATCTCGATCAATACGTTATATTCATTATGGTTCCCGTCAAAACCTCGTGATTCAATCCTTCACGCGCGTATTGCGGTTATGAACATTAATTCTGTCACTCGTCACTCGCATCCCTCACCGATTCATTATACATTCGTTCGCTCTGGTACCGAGCTTTAACGTCATTAGCGAGCCTTTTGTTTCGCCGAAATTACATTCTCGGTGAAAGCTTAGTTTTCAAGACTATAATCCTTCTGTTATATTCAAAGTAGCTTTCAGAGCTTTTCGGGGAATCCGACAAAATGTAATTCATTGAACGATGATAAATCTCGTGATGCAGCCTCGTTTGTACGACAATTTTTTGTTATTCTTTATTACTCTCGTTGCGTTTTATTGCGATAGTTGCGAATGTGTAGCCTCGATAGCGAGAAACAATCTTTTTTTTTTTTTTATTTTCCTCCGCGAGACTGTGACCGGTAGGTACCAATCGATAATTCGTCATTGCTCGCGGTACAGCGGGCGGGGGGGTCGGGACAATCAGGAAAGAAATAAAACGAGAAGAGTGAGCTTCCACCGTGTCACTCAACGTCGCGTAGAACGAGGGGGGAAAAAAATGAAAAAGTTACAAACAAGCGATAAAAAAAAAAAGAAGAAAATAAAAACAACGTGAAAGGGAGTAAAAGAACGTCGGTGCGACAGACGTCGATGGACGTAACGATAAACGGTAACGAATCCGGTTTCCGGCTGATTCGCACGACAGTTGAATATCATTCGTTGGAGTCCTTTTTTTTTCGATCGGAAAAAAATCGTTTTTCTCATTCGTACGTCCTTGTAACGTGTACGTAAATCATACGAATGGAATATTTTTAGGACGGTAGGATGTTCAAATGATGTGGATTTGAGGATTTCGATGAATAACGATCGCGCGAAAAGTTCGACGTAAAATAACAAAGGAAACATTTCGATTTTTAACATGATTGAGAGTGTATCGTTCTTCTTCGCGATTTGAAAGTGAATCGCAAGGTCGAAGTGATTAGAGGTATTAAAAAAAAGAAAATGTCATCCTAAGAATCTGGCAAAATTCATGAATTCAGGGTTTCTGCTTTACGATGAAATTTTGAAATATAAAGTTTCCAGAATTATTCATCATAAAAATAAAAATAAACAAATTAACTGCGGGAACTTGAACATTTTAGCCTGGGTCAAATCGACCCCACGATACAAGATAACGCCGATTTCGTCGATAACCGAGAGAGCGTCGACTGCACGACGATCTTTCAAATGAATTTTCACCACTGCTACGTCTCAGCGTCTTTAAGAAATTGAATAATACGAAACGAATGAAAATAAAAAGAAAAAGGAAAAGAAAACCTGAGAAAAAAATTGTGAAAAAAAAAATTTATTCCTCATTGTCCGATGTGGGGTGCAAATTACCGCGGAGCAATTTATTTCTTGCTCCGTGGTAATCGTGTACCCAAGCGATGTGTCTGAAAGAACAGACCGGACGACCCCGAGTAGGCGTTAATGGCGATGGAGTTGATTTTCTTCAATTTTTTTCTTCGCGAAGGGTCAAACCGCTCCTGCACTTCGTGAAGCACGAAATAGATCTGCGCGCCGCCGTTGATAGCGCGTTCGTTGGAATTCTAGCCTCCTAATGGGCGAGACGAACATGGTGTGCTGATGGTCCAGCAATCCTGAGAGAAAAAAAAAAAATTACCGACAAATGGTACAATCGCACGGATCCTCAGCGACGGAGTCATAACTACTTTTTTTAATGTTTCTGTCTTCAACACTGTACGTTTCGTTTTACGTTATTTCTCCGACGATTTGTATTTGTGGTTTGGCAACAAAAAAAAACGAACAAAAATAGAACAGGTGGACGGTGAAACCACGCTGTCAGTGACAGAACGACTTGTCAACATTATTGTTATTTTTTTTCTAACGGGTGACCGGATATATACGGAATTTCTTCAAGCGAACAATTTTTGTTATTATTCATATTTGACGTCGCTTTAACGGTTAAAATCTCCGGGAAAATCGTCCGGTCCATTAAAAATGTTGACAAATATCGTTCGCTAGATTGGAAAATGAATGTACTCGCGTTTATTTTATCCAACAAAAATATTTTTCACCACTCATCGTTTCCCGAAATAACACGACGAAGCTTTCGAGTCGTCAGTTATTAATAATAAATTCTTTTCCTCCCCTAAATCCTCGAATAAGCCGAGTCGGAGTTAACTCAGCGCTAGCGGGGATGATACATAACAAGGAAAATAATCCCGAGAAACAATGTTATTGTTAAACTCGAGGTTCACCAGAGTCCGAACCGGCCAAACCGTATATTCCCGTCCGGGCGGAAGAAAGCACGAGAAGAAATTTCGAATTCAGGAATATTCTTTTGTCTCCACGGAAGATTACTCGGACCACACGGGATAATGGCGAAACACAATAGTCGTTTGTACACGAGAATTTTCATCCGGGCAACCGCGAGACGACCGTTTCTCGTTTTCTTCTTCTTGTTCCGCGGACAAATGTTGATGCGAGGTCGTTTAGTTTGCACAGAAGTGGAACCAAGAGCTTTAAAGTTGTTAGGAAATCGTCAAGCACGAGCATTACCCGAGGTAAGACGTGAAATAAAGATTCACGACCACACGTACAAGAAGAGAGATGGAGAGAGAGAGAGAGAGAGAGGGAAAGATGGTGGGTGAGCGATGCCGAAGGGAGGCAAGCAGAAGCAAGGAAGTTGTAGAGATGTTTCTAAAAGGAACAAAGTTAAAGCTCGAGTTTTGCTGTCGTGACTGAAACGTTGCAGTAACACGACAACGATGAGATTCGGCAGTGGCTCTCTCGAGGTTGCGGGAAAAGCTCCGAAAGCTGTTGTGCTTCGTCCAAGCATATTTTCATTTCATATCGCCCAATATTTATTCCCTTCACGTATCACAATCCTTTATATCCAACCGTAACTCTTTATTCCACACCTATTCTTTTCTCATCGTCTTCTCACTTTTTTTTTTATTTATTTTCATCGTGACTTTTCTCATCTTCCACAGCGAAAAAACTTTTTATTCGTCCGATCCATGACGTGGCCGAGTTATTTTATTCGCAGCGGTTTCGTTGCCGACGCGAAGTTGTCGGAACGTCCGATGAGAGATCCAAATACGTGAAAAGAGAAAAACCGATGAAATAGTTTGGCTCTTCGGTATCCGAGCTGTAACAACCCGTCAATTTCATAAAATTGAACGAGCTTGCGAGATCGTACGACAGTCAGAAATTTTCGCTACGTGATAGCGAAGACTCGCAAGATCGTCTTTTCTTTCAATACTGCTGCTGCTGCTTCTGATGCTGCTGCTGGTGGTGGTGATTCTGCCGGTCTCCCCGTCTTCCGGTTACTCGACAATTCTGAAACCTCTAGCTCATCGCCCAGATATAACCAGTCGACACTTTGCTGCAGACCGTGGCGAGTTTCCTGCTGCGTCAGACAAAACGATACTGTCCAACGTTACTTCTGTCCTCGACGTCAGACTGATCTTCAAAGACAATGAATTTTTTTTTTTATACCGTTCTATATACGAACCCACAGATACGAACGTACACCCAAACACACGCACACGCCCATGGAAAAATATCCGTGAGTACCGAGAATCATGACGATGATATTGCACAAAACGAAAGCTCGATAAAAAAAAACTACCCCCGCACGAAAATACGTCGCAGACCATCGTGTGAAAGTTGGAAAATTCGGGGGTGGTGGAAGGAGGGGGGGGGGCGGGCGGGAAGAATTGACAAACTCTGTAGAATTCAAACAAGCACGGGTACCACACGGTGTTTGGGAGCTTTTGCGCATCGTTCGCATATTTTGTACGTGCTATATTTTTCGCCGTATTTTCAACGGACCCCACCGGGTTCGCAACAGAGAGAGGGAGCATTCGGTAATGAAAAATGCATGGAAACATCGACAATTTCACGCGGTCCCTTATTTTTGTTTTGTTTTTTTTCTTTTCGCCATTAGCGATGGTTATGGCTGAGCAATATTGACCATAACCACTAGCAGCGTCCGTGGGGTTTGCGCGCTATCGGGCGAGCGACTGTTTCGAATTTGCTTTGGTGCTTGTATGTGATTCGTTGCCAATTCGATTTTCGTTCTCCATCCTCGCGAGTTTCTGCCCCGAACCACCCCTGAGTCGCCCGACATTCGCCGACAACCCGATTCGGGCGGTTTTGCTTCTTTTTCATACTGCGGACATCTTCTCTCTCTCACTCTCTCTCTCTCTCTCTCTTGTTTTCTGCGATTCTTGATTGCAGCTATCAATGTGGCATTGACTTATCTTCAATTCGCCAGCTGCGTTGAGCCAGTAGGAATCGCATTTCGAGATTGAATGACAAAAGGTAATCGAACTAAAAGGAGAAACGGGAGAGAGAGAGAAAGAGAGAAAGTGAAAATCGAGTGTAACGCTTGGGAAAAAGAATCGAACGTACTGCGCGAAGATGAGAATACAAGAGACGGAGATAAGTCTATTAGGACGAGAGATACAATGTTGAAAAATGGCAGGGATTTATATGGGAGCGTTCCACGATTTACCAATTGGGCCACGATAAATAATATCGACTGCGTCAATATATTGCGATACTACTGAAAGACAAGCATTTTTTTCCAATCTCCTAAGTGAACAATCTCGACTCGCAAGATCATTATTTTTCGACAGGGTATTAAGGTTTTAATTTTTTTTCTGAGTTCCTTCAGAATAAAAAACGGAAGCGGCAAAGGTGGCTCAGGTCGTTGGGAAAGTCATGAATTCCGCGAATTTGTCTCGTACATTTTGCCGGAATATCTTCGAAAGTTTCGAAGCGAAGCCTACAAAAGTCGACGGAAGCGTGGATTAGTTGAAAACTCGTGCAAGTTGGTAACGATTATAACTATTACGAGGGAGGGGGAGGAGGGAGGGTTTTGAAGTTAATCTCATTAACATGGTGAAAGTACCGTTACGAGGTAGTTCGAGTTCCGTAACGATTGTTTCAGTAGTATCGTAGCGTTAGCGCGTCAGACATTTCTTTTCTTCTCGCACGTAACTCACTCCCTTGAGAAGCATCAGTCACTTCCAAACATTCAAAGGATCACCCGTGAAACTCAGAAATGTTACTAAGGCTTTAGTTATGAAATTCAAAAACAAAAATTAGACCATTAAAAGTTTGTAAAAAAAAAACTGTAAAGAAAAATGTTTACCAGCTATTTCAAAACTTGGTTCAATGTTCTTTTCTTATAATTATTTATTTATTTATTTAATTATTTATTAATTCATTCATTTATTTATTTATTTATTTATTTATTTATTTATTTATTTATTTATTTATTTATTTGTTTGTTTATTTATTTATTTATTTATTTATTTATTTATTTATTTATTTACTTATGTCGATAAAATTCTGATTACTCCGTCTGGCGTATGCGATGCGAGACAATTCCTCCCCTTTAATCCGGGGTCGTCATATGTAATCGGAAAAACGTTCAATAGGACGATATCCCGAGCGAACGAAGATTGGGAGAAATATGGTCAAAAAGAAAACAAAAACAACAATCCCGATTAGGGAAGGGCAACGAAATACTCGAGTGCGTGAGAACGAACGGATGTCAAGTTTGTAGAAATCCTTTTCAGCGATGTAAAACTGAAAGGGGATGCCCATACAATCCGCCAAAATCGTTGAAACCCACCCGTATAGCCGTTGCTTTGTAAATCGTCGGATGGTTTTTTATTCTTTTCATTTATTTTATTTTATTCTATTCTTTTTATTTCTGGTCACGTATAGATCTGGCTATTACGAGCCCAGCGAAAAATGAGAGACGCGGAATACATGTCGAGTGCGGTGCGTGCGGGCAGAGTATTCGACTGGTGAAAATAAAATTCTTTGAAAAAATATGTTCGCCCCAAATCCGTAAGCTTTACAAAATAGAGGTTCGATTTTTTTTTTCGTTCTACCATCGTTGCCGTTGTTGTTTTGCAACCGAACGTGTTTTCCGGAAAACTAGTTGACTCGAATTAATTCATGGATTTGAGAGACGATACGAGCATTTTTTTTGAATTGATTGAATCATTCTGCAGAATTTAATTGATGCTATTGTATTGACACAAATTTCTCGATTTCACGCCATGCGGGTTTGACAGCGTTCGCCGGATGTCAGCAATTTGTTTATGAATCCATCGACATGTTCAATGAAGCGTTGCAGCGTTAGCTTGAGGCTGAAACTATAGCTTCAATTACGTGTAGTAACAACGTGTAGTTACGTGTAGATAATGTAATCGTTCAGTATTCGACGTTTATTGTTGTCTCTCTGGCTTTTTCCACGCCATTTAGTTACAGGCAAAAAATACGTTTCCCCATTATGATTTCAGCAGAGCCAAGATATTGAATATCAACATTTTCCCCGAATACCCGAAAATCAACAATAGTCTGATCATTAAAGTCCTTACCTACTCCATCGTGCAATCCATCAATTAAATCTTAAATAAATTCAACAAAATTTGAAATAAAATTCAATATTCGTCATAAAAATCGGCAATATCGAATTCCGCAGCTTTTCATCGGTTCGCACAATAAAAAAAGTTCATCGCCGAACGTGACGTCACTCAACAGCAATCGCAAAAGCGAGAGAAATATGTAAAAACTACGGTGAGACGCTTTCGACGTTTCGCAAAGGCGATAAATTTTCAAATTTAATTACAATTCTCGAAGCGAAAAGTGCGATAGGATTGAAAGCGTTGGGTCAGTGGAAATTGAGACCCGTGAACGTTTTCCGGAAACGACGACTGCGGAGATGCATATGCATCACGGAGAAACGTGTTTGCTCAGTTTCCCCGAAGTCCTTTGGGTTCTCAGGATCCGTTTGGCGAAGCTTTAGGCAGCTCACCATCGGGGTCACGCAACTGCGGGTTTCTCGTTCGATTTTCCTTGCGAGCCCTGTTTGCTTCCTCACCCTCCCCCACCATTGCCCGGCAATCTTCGTTTGCATTTACTGGCTGTGGAACGCTAAATTGCACGAACAATTGATGAATCGAATATCCTTTGGTCCATTTTTCTTCCAATTATGAATATTGAAGTTTTATATGAGGTTAAATTTAAGTAACTTGACGATTTTGTTTGTTTATTTATTTATTTTTTATTACAATTTTCTATTTCGCTTATGATATATTTCGCATGAACGAAATAAAAAATTGCAATAAAAAATAAATAAATGAATCAACAAAATCGTCAAGTTACTTAAATTTAACGTCATATAAATTTTAATATTCATCATTGGAAACAAATGGACCGAAGGATATTTGATTCATCAATTGGTCGTGTAGCTTGACGATTTTGTTTATTTTTTTATTTATTTTTCATTGCATTTTTCTATTTCGTTTATGATATATTTCGGAGTTTTTTTTACAAGCTTGGGAATTTTCGGTCCATTGAGAAGAACATTTTATTGTATTGAGTTGGCAATCTTATGCGGAGAAAGGAGCAGAAAAAGGGGGGGGGGGCACATCATGGAGGTTGAGCACAGAATGCTTTATGAGATGAGCCTAGGCTACTGTAGATTTTCTGTTTCATACTAGCGAGTGAGAATAAAATAAAAAAATAAATAACGAGTCGCTACCAGCGTTTTCAAACGAAACCGTTCCGTCTCGGATCGGTCGTGCGGCCAAAAAGGCTTCATAACGTCATTCGTTGCAATTTAATTAAAAAGCGTCGGTGGCGAAAGCGTTGAACGGGGCTCACGTGCGGCACGAGAGCGTACGCGAATGCCGTGCTTTACAATGACACAAGCCCGGGAACGCTGTCCGAACGAAACGTGCATCACGATAAAAGTGATCGGTTATCAACCGGTTTGGCGGGATTCGATCGGCCACTTTTTTTTCATCCACGTCCCCACGAATATCCGGAAGAATTATTTTTCTTTCATTTTTTTCGTGTTACAACGACGATGAAAAGAAATGAAGGAAACAATTGATCACGTAGGTTTTTATTCATCCGTAAATGATTCCTTGGCGAATTCGGATAATGAGGAATTCATCTTAAATCGCAATAACTTCAGAGTCATATTCAAAAGAAAAAAAAAATATCCAATAAAATCCAAGAAAACCGAGAGCTTCTGCATCGTCTCATCAAATTCAATATTAAACATTTTTTATGTCCATCGATTCATTCGTTCGAGCTTTTTCATAAATTGCAATTTGATTAACAAAAATAAAAGTATAGTCTCGGAAAATCGCTAACAAGCGTGGCCCGTGCGCGAAGGAATTTCGTGACATCGCGGAAGGTTAATCGGGCAACGATAAAGAGTCGAGTGAACGTCGGTGCCGGAAGATAAAGACCACCGTCGACCGGGCGTTGATTCGGGGGGGGGGGGGGGGGGGGTGAGGTAGCCGTCACGCGATGCGGATTTTCCGTGCCGCGTGTACGGGCGTGCTCGTCGAGTGCGAAAAGAACGGCGTGTCCGAGAAAACGGGAGAATACAGCGAATGGTGAAGAAAATCGTCCGAAATAGCGCGAGAGGATGAGGTACGAAGGAAAAAGAGAGTAAGACGAAAGTCGGGAGTAGAGTTGAGATAGGAGGATAAAGCTCGTTCGTGCGGTTCTGTCGTGGAATGAAGGGGATCAACTCGTCGTGGCATCACTTCCGTCCGTTGAATCCCCGCAGGAAATTGTCCTTATCTCTTGATCCTGGCCAAGAGTTTACCCATCGTCGCTTACCAGAACTGAAACCAAAGTGACCAGCCCGAAACGTCGCTTCGTGTCCTTTCCTTCTGTTCGTTCTGTTCGTCCGTCGTCTTGTTCCGAACACCACCGATCCCCCCTCCTCCGTCTCCCCCCGTTCTCCTTTACGTGGTCGTTCATCATCCATCGAGTACTCCATGGATTATTCGGAACTTCGTATAGGCCGCGGGGACGAGTCTAAAACCCGGATTCCAGAATCGGAAGACGTCTGATCAATCCTCGCTATTTCCACTTCGTGCCGTTCCACACGATGTGTTTTTGTCGGTAACGCTCGAGAGACCGTTTTACGGTCGTCGATCTTACGATTCTCGCGCGCTTCGACGGATGGTTACGAAGCTACTTGTTGGTCTCGCCATCGTTGCCGAATTCTAGAACCAGAACTGGTTAAATTACTCGGATGGTCGTTCGGTTATGAAATTTACGTGATTTACGGAATGACGATATTTTTCTTGCTTCGAGTATCGTTCACGTTGATAGAATTCGCATTTTTATTCGTCCAATGTGGATGGAACGTTATAATTATCGCTGTTCAATATTTATAACATAAAATATATAACCTATCAACATTACAGTCATAAATATCGATGGGGCACATTTTTTTTCGCCCGTGTTTGATCAACACACGTCAGAATGGCGCAGAGATAATCATAATCACAACGGGAATATTAATGCGTCGTGAATAATTGTGAATTGATGCGCGTGATCGATTTTCATGAGAATCAATGGTGTTCAATTATGGAGAAGAGTGATGGTAACGTACAACGCTGCGAGTGAAGCAGCTTGGGAGCTCTTTGTGCGTCGTTTACACTCGGGTTTGGGCCCGCAATCCCCGAGGCGGCAATGGTATTGACGTTGTTTCAGACCTCGGCCCGAGCTCGGTTGCTGCAGTCCCGTCATCGCCCCCCCCCCCCCCCCCCCGTTGTATCCCCGCGCACGTTGAACCGTGTGGCGTCATCGCGACACGAGTTAACTATTCATACAGTAATTTCGTACCATTGTCATGGGTTTAATGGACGTTGGCGTTTAATAACGACGTTTTGTCGTGATCCAGCTGTATCCTCCCGACCGGTGTTTCGGTCGTTTGTTCGGACGTTCCTCGTCACCGTCGTCGCTGACTCCGATATTCGGCTGCTGCCGCTGCTGCTGCACTTTGATGACAATTTCACCATCGGGGGGAGTACAATTTTGGTGAGGGGGCTCTAACTTTCACGGGGTTGAGAAGGTTAGTTATGAAAAAATCGGCCGAGACCGCGTTGAGCACGAAGACGGTAGGGCCATTCTGTAGCTATTCTCACTAAACACTTCCTTAGACTTTTTATAATACGTATTAAGAGCTATTTTAGGTTCCAAAAGCTACTTTCCGGAAATCTCATCATTTCTGCTTTTGGGTCATCAATCTACGGCCGTATGCAGGATTTCATCGTAATCGGTATGCGAATGAAAGCATAAAAGGCGTGTGACGTACAGACGGACGGACGAACGGACGGACAGACCGAAACCTTAAGGGTGCTTCGATGACTACGGAACGAAAATTTTGTGTACAAACGCACTGCATTTTTCCTAATATCTCGCACCGATTATCCTCTAATTTTTGCTTTTTGAGAAATTTACCAAGTATAATCAAAGCGAATAATCACCATTTATTGCGGTCTCTTGTAAATTGGCACAAAAGTTCTAGAGAATCATCAAAAATGCGAGCAGCATCGGCTCGATATATTCTACGAATTTATTCATTTTTTTTTCACTCTAGCTCCTCGTTAGAACTGCGAGCGGCTCGTCGCTCGGTGCGCGAGGTATTGCACGGTTGAGCGCTTACTCATTCGAGCGACGTCTCATAAAAATGTCGTTCATGAAAAATATTTGTTCAAAAAAAAAAAAAACAGAGAGAAAAAAAGATGTTTATTTATATTCAGATGATTGAAGGCGAGCGATGGAGTGTAGATATGGGTATGAAAGAGTATGAGTTTGGGCTATGGTCGATCCACAATCGGTTTCCGGGGGTAGTGACGATAAATTGCATCAAGGCGTTGACGGTGATGATGATTAAGATTCGAAATAAAATAGGGTCGCGGGCATACGGGATCGCAGCTGATAGATGATACATTGGAATTCGATCAATATGTATATAATTTAATGTAGTATATAATATCATAAGGAGGTATGGCCTGTATTCTCTAATGTTGGAATAATAATAACCTAAATAAATGTAAATGTAAAGCTATTGGAAATCTTAGCTCGAGATGTCGCAGCATCTTGTCTTTTTCAAACAAATACATTATAGTATTATTTATTTTGGCAGGATACATTGTTCTAACTTTTATTTGTAAAATGCCTTGTCGTTTTCGGTACACCCAAGTTTAACCAAGCGAAAGCGGACAGAACACGGTTTACCCGGGTAAACCTAGGTTTACCCGTGTTTATCTAACTTTACCGGTAACATATACATTTAGATCATATCAAAAGAGCTAGAGGTGTTTGAAATTCCGTATCGAAATCGATCTTATCGAAAGGATGATTCAAAATATGCGATCTCATTCTGAAGATTGAAATCACTGCTTTCGAAATTAATATGGGTAGATCCAACTTGAAAAAATCTTTATTTTCCGTTATTGAAATTTTTATTACCCGTTTCGTTAAATTTTTCATATTCAACATCCTCTGAACTTTTTTCGCGTTACCCAGAATGCACTACGATGCGGTAAAGTCTGTAGCATTGCGTGTATGTGTGTTTGGGATAACGTTCGAGCAATTGTACTGGCTCGTTGTGCCTATAAACTATCGGAGCTCGACCCCTCGACACAGGCCCGAAGCTTTCAGTACGTTCGACAATATGTAGATGAATGTATTCGTATTCTGGATATATATATATATATGCAGACACATATTCACTATAAACGCAGTACTGCAACATACAGTACATTCAGTAAATACAGTACATTCAGATGTCTCCGGCAGCATATGCATAGCGCATTGATTTAATGTGATCACACACCTGTTTCTCTCATAGATAGGACGCGCACGTGTTTTGTATTTTTATTTCCATGGCCGGTGTACGTTTCCGATACTCGGTGCGTGCCTCCATATTTGTTTTCAATGACTACAAAGGCCATACACGAGTCACACGTCTTGCTACCAGTTTCAATAAATTTACGCGAATGAAAATAGAAAAAAAAAATGTTTATCTTTTTTATTTTTTTTCACTGACGACGGCACATTCGCGCGAAACTCCACAATGATTTTCAGGACCACAATAATACCGACCGGTTATCAATTCCATTGAATAATAGAATATAATGGCGAGTTCTGAATTCACGAACGTTGTGCGAAACCATTTTCGAACACGTAGGATAACTAATTAATTTAAAAAATAATTAAAGACATGGAATGTCCGAACGTTCAATATTCCGGAAGGTCATAAAATCGAATTTTTTTAATTCGAATTATAATTTCAATTTGTAAATTTAAAAGCTCCAATTGTTTTTGTTTTTAATAGATTAAGTGGCAAAATTTGGAATCCAGAGAAATAACGATTCGATATAATGCATTTTGAGCTTTTTTTCGGTGCTATGGGACATTCAATTCGTACCCAGAGGTCAGAATGGAATTGGCACGGCGTGATCTCGTGGACTCGCGTGTCCATGCGTGGATGTCCCGCGTCCTGCATCGCACGGTAAGCCGTATCTCCAACCGTATCAGCGAAATCGTAGTCGAAGCTCTGATTCGCAAGCTCGATGTTGCGTTCAACGTCAAACATGCTTTGACAACAACGACGCGTTCGTTGCAGCTACGCCAGGGAGTCTCTCAAATTTCGAGGAGCTTTCAGTGCTTCAGGTGCTGGGTGGCTATTGGCATTGCATGGGTCTGTGTCGCATCGGGACGAAAGCTCGTTTACGCGTACGCGAATGGATGATCACGATTGAGAATGCTCGGCTCGGTGCTCACAACCGGTAGCTCCGCGGAGCTTTTACGCTCGTACTTTGAACCCGACAACCGTGGAAGCCGGAATCCGTGCGCAAATGCTGTCTAACTCGTGACGGTCGCACGGGGCTTTGGGTCCATTCAAAGCCCTTTCGTCCGGATTGGGTCGAGCGTTGACTCCTCCAAAGGAAGGAAGGAAGTCAGTGTCACGAGTTGAGGGCAAATTCGACCGTAACCAGCGTCTCAAAGTGCCAATTTTTTAGATATAGTTTCGGAAGAACTACCGAAGCTTATCTAATTATTCGTTTGGATGTGTCACAATACGTTAACCCTTTGATAACTCTACCATCTGATGTAGGTACAATTTTCTCTGTCAATATTGCTCGTCCCTGCTCATGCTCGGGAGATTGCTGCATGGATTGGTTTTTGTGGCATTGCTGTAGCGCGTTTGCTAGAATATTCGGATCAAAGCCGAAACTGACCGCCTCAGCGTGGAAATAAATGATTTCTCCCGAATTGAAAAACGGGCTTCGGATTTGTTTTCCTCGTGTAAATATAAGTCCATACTGATTTATTGAATCGAATAAAAAATAAGGCATTGGAGTTTTTTTATATCTAAATGGGCATGATAACGTGAAGAGTATGTGTAAAAAAATGTATTGAAAATTATGAGAGCTTTGTTATAAATAATTCGTTCCCCAAGTCCGATGATTTTTTTCTAAGGACGCCGATTTGTGTACGAATTGATTAGAACTGATTATATTCAAATTTACCTCTCAAATAAAAAATTATTCTTATCATACTAACACAAGAAATCATCAATATACAAAACAAATAAGAAAAAAATAGTTATTGCAAGCCGAGAATTATTCATATTAGTAATTTTCATTCAGAATCAATCGAAAGAGCAATCCTTGAGCGAATTCTCCCTCTCCCTCTTCCCGAATAAAAGCCCGTGAGCTTTTATTCGTCAAACAGAATCCAAACATAGGCCCCAATGGGCCTGCACTTGACTCGCCCTCTTGCAAAAAAAATCCCGGTACGATGTAAGGTCCATTCGGTCGTCCTCGAGAATCTCCATCAGTCCTAAGAAAAAATTACCCAATTCCGTCGTATTTTCGTCTCCGTTCCTCATCATTCTCGTTCTCCTTGTTGCAACGATCGCGAGCGTCCAAAAAAAAAAGAAAAGAAAAAAAGTAGCATCCGCGTTACTCGTCCGAGCATCGGGGCAGAGTGGAATCCCCTTATCGCGAATGTTGTAGCTTGGCTTATGGCTCGTTTCGAGGACGAAAACCATGCTGTACGGGTTTCTCGCTCGGGGGCGCAGTGTCGTAACATTTTTCACAAAACTCGTTACACGTGAGCATAGACGCGGGCGCCATTCGTGGCACGAGTATAAGGACGAAGAGAGACGTTACGATGGCTGGGGTCGGAGCAGCGTAGAGGAAGAGGGAGGGGGGGGGGGAGAGGGTAGGGTAGTGGAAAATGGGTTTGCCGGTAGTGTGTGCAACAGCGATCGAAGTTTCGAACAAAGGTAGGATTTTATAAATGTACTGACATCGGACTTGTGTTACCGGGCTTCGTTTCGTTCTGCTCGCCTCTTTCCACTCGTGACTTTAATGCAATGGCAGATATCGAATCGATGGCCGACATTCTTTATAATCGAATGAGCCGAGAGTATCCCGGCTTCGCTCACGGAGTTTCGGACACATCGTAAGTTCCGTCGAACGACTAACTCATTGAGTGGATTAATATTTATCGACGCGACGATGATCAGGACTAATTTGGGATTATTGGATGACCAATTTTGAGAGCTTTTGGAGATTTGATTAATAAATTAATAAATGGATACATCAATAAATAAATAAATAAATAGGGATTCAGATGTCTTAAAATTCTCAGAGAGTCCTGATCGGGATATCACTCGAAAATCCGTGCTCAGTCACGTCGTTCAAATTTTATTCGAGCGTACGACGTCGTGAGAATCTTCCTCGTGGCTCGCTCAGGTTGTATACAGTTCCTTCGCGACGACCCAAGTTTCTCTCGAAACAACGCCGATAAATTTATCGGGTCTCGCAACTTTATTTCACCTTTATCAGTGCGCCATTGCCTGACCGCTCGGTCCTGGGGTGGAAAACGGACGAAAGACGGGCGCAACGGCTGAAGACCGGGGGACAAAATGGCCACTGCGAGAACATGGTTTTCCGTGCACGCTCGGAAAACCCATGCTTGATTCGTTTCGAGCCCGGAAAAGCTTCTCACGAGATTTTCTCACTCTCCGGTGCACTTCTCGTTCGCTCTGTTACGTCGAGATTTAAGTCTTATCCCTCTCCGAACCTACGCCGGTTACCAACACGAGTTTTCTACATTTCGTTCGTTTCCACGTTCATTTTCCGGATTGCTTCCTCTCGCACTTTGTTTCCACAATTTTTTTTTTTTTTTTTTTTTCTTTTTTTTTTCGGCACCTTAAGCTTTGTTATAAATCCGTCCGGACGGACGTTCGAGTCTTGTACCGGAACGCAGAGACATTTGCATATCTCGCTCGGCGAATAATTTATTCGACTCGACGAATTTTATTCACCGGCCGGATAATTTTTGCAATCAATTGTTCTGAGGCTATACATTTTTGTACAATATTGTAACAGTCGATTTCAATTACGATTTCGAGTGCGTAATTCAAAATCACAATAGTATAATCAATTATTAAATTTCCGTGAAATCAATACAATTTTGTTGTAATGTTTTTTTAGCCGACGGTACGAAATTCATTCGTCCTCTGATTTCGTCCAGGACACATTCGGTTCATTGGACATTTTTGGAAAGACAGAATGTTAATTACTGAACTATTTGTTCGTGGATTCACGATGGCTCCGTGATGGACAGAAAACTCGAGAATATTCCGTCTTTCTTTCGCTTTTGCGTCCTCGAGCTTGCGGCGGTTAAAAAAAAACGGAAAAAAAACGACGAACCTTTGCCCCAAAACGAGAATAGACGCGTTCGATGAATGCGCGATCGACAATGGCGGCTGAGGGCGAACGAACCTCGTATTAATTTAATTTAGCACCGAAATATCCGCCCAAACTCGGCCTTGTTTTCTTTCACGCGTAAAAAAATTAAAATGCTTGCGTATATCGCGCAGAAGGTCGAATTTAAGACGTTGAAAAATCGAATCACTCAGCTCTGATGGGTTTCATAATTATATTTGTTCGTACGGTCATCAATCTAAACGTTTTTGACGCTGTCAATCATGACGAACGAATTCTTCGTCGTGTCAATGGTATAAGATTTGCATTAAATTTTGGCACATTCGCGTCCGACGAAAGCTACATCTGGCCGCACGGATTAATAAACCGTCGATGATGAAGGATTAGCCTCGTGATTGATCGGCTTGGAGCTGCGTTAACCTCGATTAATTTTATCAACGTAAAATTCAATATTTCGCTAATTTATTTTTCTCCGCAATCTTCTTCGTCAGCTGCAACGAACAGTCTGGTAATATTTAAAAAAAATTATTGTTGATTTGAAACGATAACGAATAAAATACTAATCATTGAAAAATCTCGTGAGAATTATTTTTTAATCGTCTTTTTCTGGACGGTTTGTGACCGAAGCTCCGTTCTATAGATTTTTTTTGTCACTTCTTCCTCTTTAATCATAGATCGCGTGTCACGTCAGACTGTTACGGAAAAAACTGCATTCATATATATATCTTAGGGTGGTTCTCAATTTGGTTATATTGATTACTTTTAAAAAACAATACCAAAGAAATTTCGACATCACGAAATTGAGAACCACCCTAATATACATACATACATATATATCGAGTTCGAGAGTCAAGGAGCTAAAGATTTTTCGATGAAAATCGCATCGAGATTCGGTTTCTTCCCTTCGAAGTGATTTCCCTGGCGGGTAAAGCGAAAAGAAACGATTGGATGGTGTGCTCAGCTAGTATTGTAGTACAGTAGTACGGTTTGCATCGTACTTTGGACAGTAGCCAGAGGTACCTGGAGACCGGAACGAAGTCTCGTCGATGGAGCCTTCCGGACGGAACCGGCTGGCAAATTTGTTTTGCTTTTATCATTCACCCCTGCGGGCGAAAATGTGTATTCCAGTCCTATGGAAATGCATATAACACGGCATGCACGAGATATCACCCCTTCATATGCATTTACGTCGTGCATAATACGTATTCGGGAGACTTCGAATCATTCAAACTTTATTTATTGAATTAAAAAATAAATATTGATACAAATATTTAGAAAAAAAACTAAGGATGAAACGAATAAATACATTTGAACAATTCAAAATTCAATATATTTCAAAACGCTCTGTAAGAAATATTGAGCTCGGTCGCTCCACGTCGTACCAGCTGAATTAAGGCTTACATGTTTTCATAAGTTAATTTCGAAAAATGTCCACATATAAAATTCCATTTCACGAATTAAATTCGACGAAGACTTGTACGATGCTGAATGGAAAAACGTTTCCACCGTACCGAAACAACGAATTTCCAATCAATTGGGGACGTAGGTACAGCGGGCAAGTACCAGGCAGTGGTGAGGGGGGAGGGGGTGAGTACCGGAGTACTTGACTTACCCGATCGCCCGCTGTACCGCTGAGCCAGCAATATCTCGAGCAATCCCACATCGGCTGGTACAAAAATATCGAAAGCGACATTTCAAATCCAACTTCGATGGGAGCTTTCGTTATCGATGAGATATCGAACTCACGATCGAACCCTTCGAATACGTTACGACTTCGACAATTTGAATTCACTCAAGTGCGCACAGTCCAAAAGTTTAGACGTTTTTATTTATTCTTTAATAAAAAATAAATAAAAAAAACATTGTTTCATTCTCCCTCGCGTGATACTGTGTGCGTTTTGTGATGGCGCTAGACTTAGGGTGGAAGGGAAGTGGAACGAAGCCGTGCCCGTAGCACAGATGGTTCGAGAATCCCGTTGACGTATCCTCGAAGTTTCCGAAGTGCACGTTGAAGTGGAAAATGGGGTTACGACGATCTTTCTATTGCCCTTTGCGCATCCCTGTGAGATTTCCGAGTGTGTTCCCGGATGTCTGCAGAGTCATACGGGCTCGTCGTTTGAGTATCTCGGATGAATTCGATTGAGTCGGAAAGCCCCGCGGAAAAGCCATCCTAAGCTCAACGTGTCGCCGGCCCTGGTCTCGTACGTTACGCGTCCCCACTCGACTGCGCGGGATTAAATATATATATATATATATATATATATGCGACCAACAATCACACACTGCGACAAAGAAACACACACACGCGTACGAAGAAGGCGGAATTTCTCGACAAATGAGATTTGCCATACGGCAAATGATGAAAATAGAATTTTCGAAAATCGTGAAATAAATAAGTGTGTGTTGGAAGTTTGACGGACGAGGGTTAAAATTTTTCAAAAACTAGTAGCCAACTACTAGCCAAAAAATACTACTAGTATGTATGGTTAGTAGTGGTTATGGTTAGTAGTGCCTATAGCTAGTCATCTTTATTTTATGTGTGACCCTTTACGAGCCGCACAAATGATTTCCTAAAAGTTGAAATCTATTATTATCATTATTGAAATATAATAATGATAATATAAATAATAATAATAATAATAATAATAATAAGAATAATATATTATCGCCGTTTAGTTGCTCCCTTGCAAATTACCATCCTCCCGTAGAGATACCGTTGCTGAATTATGTTTTTTTTTCATCCGAAACACTACTGGACCACATTTGACTAAAATTGAATCAGCTCTCATTCACAGAGGGTCACATCGATAGCGCCATCGGTCATCCCAATCGTCTCATTAGTTTTAGAGAAAACTTTGAGAAAAAACTCGATTAGAACCGTAAATACACGCGCTTAATTTTCACGATCGTTGAAATAATTTCCCTACAAATCCGGCAAGTTAAAAAAAAAAACCTCCAACGTCCATCGGTCTCTCTGCTTTTTCAGCTCACCGTCCAAATGTTTGTCCCTTCTCAGAAAACGATTTGCCAACAAAAATTCAGTCAATAACCATCGTGCAAGATCGAAGTTTTATTTGAACGAATGAGAAAATGACAGACGAGTGTTTGACCTCCTCCAGGCACCGTCGTCCGTTCGTAAAACGACGCACGATGAATATCGTGGACAAAAATCGTGAACAATAACATCGGCCGAAGTGACGAATCAGGGCTGAACGAGTCCTTCGTTCGAAGTGGTCCTTGCGAAGATGTAGGCACATACTCGAAGGACCATGCGCACGTCGATGATCGATTCGGCCCTGATGGACTATTAGATCAGCGGCATTGAGGTCGATAAGGAGCCGGAGAGGGAAGAAAGAGCGCGAGGATAGATGGAAGTTGAGTGCTTCAGCCACAGGTCCTCCGCGTCTTTGGTGTGCTCACTTCGATCACCAATATTTACTTTGGCTTTCCGTCTACGAGCATCTTCCTGTTTGTCTACTCGTTGTCTGCGGCTATGGCGAAGTATCGGAGCCTCTAACATAATCCCGGTCCGTTCTACCGTTACTTTTGCGTAGTTTCGCCGTTATCGTCTTGGCCCGATAGCATAGAGCGAGAGAATTATCGATCCGGGACTGTGGGTCGGACCCTGGAAGTCCCGGTCTGGGAATGATGTTGCACGTAAGTCCGGCTTCGTACGTCCGATCGTTGTATCCGGATGCAAACTACTATGCGGAGACTGCTCTGCCGATTAAAATTACCTCGAAAAAACTCGAAATTTTATCGTTTCATCGAACGTGCGGGTAGAATGTATTGCAAAATAACGATTTTTAAAAATATTTTTATCAACCGATCGAAAAAGAAAATTGTATTAATCAATCACGTCTTAAGAAATTATATTGATTGATCGATCTTCATCGATTTTATTGAAGTACTCAATTGAAAAATTCGGAGCGTAGAACGATCGCTCGTTTTGAATATGTTTTATGTATTGAAGAAAACAATTTCCTCGTCGACGATAGGTTGATGATGAAATTTAACAATTGCCGGTGGTGAGTTCATCGATCGCGGCATGTTTGTACAATACCCGCTACGGATTATAGACCGATAATAGTCTCGTATAGAATTCAAATCGTTGACAATTTTCTTTGCGTGTACGTCTTCTTTCGTTCTGACGGAAACTCGGTTGGGGTCGTCTATCCGGTGAAAGCCTTGGCTCATAATTCATGCCACACGTGTATGTAAGTACCAGACCTTTGTTAAAGATGGCGAATGCCATCATTTCCGTTGGTTCTACATTTTCATTGCTCAATAAAACGCGCCGCAGGAAAGGTTTGCGAAATAACGACTTTTCACACTCTTCTCTCAACCGATCGAAAATATTCGCATTATTAAATTACGTTTCAGAAAATTATACAGATTGATAGCTTCTTATCCATTCCACGGAAAAGTTCCTATAAAAATGCTACGCCTGAACCGATCGCTCATTTCGAAAGTCTTTCGTGCATCGAAACAAAAAATTTTCCGCTTCGACGATAAGTCGACGATGAAACTCGACAATTCTCGTTGTTCAGTCCATCGATCGCGATACGTTTGTGCAATAAACATTACGTACTATATACCGTTAATAGTCTCTCGTATAGAATTCAAATCGTTTACAATTTTCCTCGTGTGTACGTCTTCTTTTGTTCCGTCGAAAAACGCGGGATGGGGGATTGTTCGGCTGGTAAAAGCTCGGCTAAAAATAGATGCCACACGAGTACGTAAGTATCGGTATTGAAGTGCTCGGGCGCGGCTATACATCCGGAATCTCCGCGGCATACTCCGTGTTGATCTTGCACTTTCGCCCATTGTTCCGGGTACATTATTAATGTCCCGGCCGGTGTACATAACGCGCACGTGTGCGCGTTCACCGACTATGAGACACACCTATGTACACACCCACGTACGTGCGCGATGATAAACATTATCCGGGCATGTAGCGGGCCGCGTCGATATTCGCATTACATCGTCGGTAGTGAAATTACGCTTTCATCCAAATTGCATGTACGTCGAATAGCCATACATGTAATTCGTACGACCCTCTTCTTCCTCCCTTCATTATTATTTTACCCATCGTGCGGAACGAAAGAGACGATGAATCGATTTTCATGATAATATCGTTTTATTTTCAATCTCGATACTGTTTTACACCGCTATTCACCTTCGAACGTCAAATTTGACGTGATTTCTGGTAAACGTTATTTTTCGCAGTGCTAACGATGAATAAAAATCATTGTTCGTCGTCGTGGGAAACCGATAATTCTTCCGAGGCGTTGAATTAGGCTCGGCTGTAATGTCCGATAGTGACCCAACGAAGGCTTCGAGGGTTCGACCTACTCTCGTCGGTTTCTCGCGCCCTTTTTACGACCTCTTTCAGTCCGTCACGCGCGTCAAGCTCACACCGAAGCAATATGCAATCGATAAAACAACGCCGATAACGATCGACCACGCGCGTTCCGGACGATTTGCTTATCGACCGTCTTCGCACGAAATTTTGTATCATCGGATTAGATTTTTTGATTTAATTCGAGTGCCGACCATTTGCTGTTGATTCGCTATTCGGTGAAATGCTTTGGCGTATTTTTTTTTTTGAAATATCTTTTCAATCAATTTTCTTATTTTTTTGAGTTTTTTTGTTTTTATTTTCGTTTTGTTTCGTCGAGGAATTCTCCTCAATTTTTTAGCTTTCGATCTGACCAACCTGACGTCGATTCCTCCTTTCTGGGGTAACGACGAGCCCTACCGAGCCTCGGCAATGGGATCCCTCGTATCCTGGCCAACGTCGAAACTGGGCCATGTGTACACGGACATGTTCCCGCTATCTTTGATCATTAATACGGAATGCGGTACACCAAAGCTCGTACGTAAGATCCTACTTCGATGGAAATGGCCCTTCCGGAACCGTCTGATATCCTCTGACGGGGCAATAGCTTACTGTTGCGTCATCGCTCATCCAGTATTTGCCTTAGAATTTTCCCCGAGACGTGTTCATCCGAATAATGAGGTAAATACAATATCCGAATTCCAATTGCGCGTCAGCTCAACGAGAACGTGAAAAAACTGTCCAGAAAAATGGCAAAAAGAAAGAGCTTCCTCGTTACATGCGGAAAATATTTTATTTCGAGGTAGGAAATTTACCGTGCAGCTGACATTTTTTCATAATTTCACGTATTTCGATGAATAGTTTTTTTTCCGTCACAATTTTACATATGAAGCCTTTATTTTTTTCCTTTTCAATTATTATTATTATTATCATTATAATATAATAATAATAATAAATTAATGAATTTATATAATTATATAATTATTATAATAATATACATATTTATTATATTCATATATTAATTAATAATTAAGATAATAATAATAATAATAATAATAATTATTATTATTATTATTAATATTATTGATAATGATAATAATATAATAATAATAATTATTATTATTAATATTATTGATAATGATAATATAATAATAATAATAATAATAATAATTATTATTATTATTATATTATTATCATTATTATTTCCAAAACATTTTCCATCGTTGAACGTATTTTGTACTAAAAGTAAAGATAAATCACAAATTCGACGAGTTTTCAACGCAGAAAGTAGAGGGGGGGGGGGGGGGGGGGGGTAGTCGAAAGGGTTGCGCTCTTGGTAAATGGTGTACCGGTGATGTGTTAGAAGCTACCGACATTGCCGGTGCCAGTGCTTCTGGTCGTTGGAGCGTGACGGACTCGTGGGACCAATTTTGCAATTTGCAATTACCGGCACTAACGAGCTATACGCAGTTCGCCGTTCCACGGGAACACCGGCAAGCGAGATCTCTCACTCGCTCCCCACCCCTTCCCCATCCCCATTTCTCCTCCGAACCTTCACAGACGCGCACACAAACATACAAACACAATTTGTCACGACCGCTTTTGCAGGTACCTCGTTCTCGTCCTTCCTTCACCGTTTCCTCCTGGGTCACCGTAGGTACGTACGTGCTACTCGCCCAAGGACACCCGTCCCGTTGGTCCTCCGACGAGAAATTTAGTCTTCGGAAATTCTCGCTGAGGCAATTCCCGAGTTGCGATGATAAACTATTCGAGACTTTTGCGAACGGGCAATCGCGGATTCAACCGTCACGGCGTATTCGAAAATTAACGAAGTGGACTTTTCGAAACTCGTCGAGGCAACGAGTTTCTTGAAATCGGAGAATTTGAATTCGCAACGATCGGCCTTCGATTTGAAGTATAAGGTGGATAGAGTCTTTGCTTCGAAGAAATACCAATCGGCATTCGCTCCTTTTGCCGAAGATTTAATTTCAACTCGCGATATTTTTTCGTCCTCACTCGTACTGAAGTTTTTCTCATTTTTTTCCGACCTCTTCCGACTCTCTCACCCTTCGTGAGCGTGGATCTTTGAAGTTTCTCGCGCGAGCTTTTCCATGACCCGTACCAGTCGCCACGCTCCATTAACCGTGTTATTATTATGTCTCACTTGGCATTCCGACCCTCCCCCGGTGCACGTAGTCACGCGCGACCCGTTCCTCATTATAACTTTAACCGTTGTTTTACCCCGCAAAGCTATCGAATATTCAAAAGCCTCATTTATATGCGTCGCCGAGCAAATTTTCGTACTGCGCATTTAATACCACCGAGAATTTTGCGTCGACGTACGCCAACGGCGAGGCAGTGATACGAAAGTTCGTTCGTTTCGTCGACGAGCCGGGTGCTTTCGATCGGAGGCCTTGAAAGACGTTCGCGAAAGAACTGTCGTGAGATAAAGACGCGGAAACGAAAAGTTAATTACGCGTAAAGTGAATATGAATTCCGTTTTTTTTTGAGACTGAAATGTGTTGTGTACAGATGGGAATGGAAATTGCGACTGATCGATGTTACGATGGTTCGAAATTGGGATAATTAGATAATAATTATCCCAATAATATTAAGATGGGCATAACATCGTCCTGTCAATATTCGAATAGAAATATTTTTTTCAGTATTGACATTCTTTTTTTACGTCAGTGATAGCTTATGTTTTTTGACAGAGTCGCCATGATAACTCACTCAATTTTTAATATTTTTCAACTCTGTTTTTTGGAATGTTGATAATTATTTTCTTTATTGTCTGACGAGAAGTTTTTTTAATTTTTTAGTTGGATAGTTTTTTTATAAATAATTAAACAAAAAGGATACTTTTTTCTCTGCATATTAAAGTTTGAAGTTCTGTAATTATTTTTGTTTTGAAAAAAAAAAAACATTCCCCCCGTTAGACTATAACTACTACATTCCATTACTGGATGCTTCAAGAAATTTGATATTTTCCGATATTTATACAAGGGAATTCGATTGGATGACCCTCTTATTATTCTGTGAAAGCCAACGGAAGTAGAGGAAAGTTTCAAGACAAGATGCAAGTACTTAATCTAAATTATTCTGGTCTTTTATTGGTTTTGACGATTTTCGTTCTGCCACAATTTGGAAAATTCGTGACCTTTTCTCGGTCGTTCTACTTCCTTGGTTTGTTATATCTGACAGTATTTCCGGTCGATGAGCCGCTGCGACTTACTCACGCAGATGAAGTATTAATTATGGACCGCGTCTCAATCATCTCCTTGAGGGCTGCTTCCTGCCAACCGATCTACTACAGATGGTAGCCGGGCGCGAAGTTACATTTCGATAATTGATCGCGGCGTCGCGGGCCCTCGTAATACGCTAGCGCCAATATTATCTCTGCTTTGACGGCCTTTGTCGAAATCCGCGGTCGATAACCGAGCGCAGATCTCGACGGCAGCTGTCGATATGTGTCTTACAAGTCTACGCTCGATATTGGGTCAGCACTCGAGTGGTATTTTCGATCCGTCAACGTCGACGAACGAACGATCTGACTTTCCTGTTACAATATTTATAAAAAAAAATCGGAAAAAGACTTCCGATTTCCGCGGCAAGCGGCTATTTCAAACTATCTCGTTTCCGTACAATCGCGCAGAAAGATGATCCCGATAGTACAATTTTTAGGGATGTACCGATTTTTTCAAGTTTTCGTGCGTTAAATCTTACAGGTGAAAATCGGATTTTTTTTTCTGCACAACACCCTAATATATTCATAGCATATTAGACTGTATTAGTTGTATTTATCATTTTGACCTGACACTTGTTGCCAATGTATCTTAATTGGAAAATATAAATTCATTCCGTGATCGTTCTTTCGAATTAAAAACATTTTTCAAAGTTTTCAATCATTGCTGTTGATAAAAAAAAATTTCATCGCGGTACTCAATTTTTTTCTACTTCAAATAAACGCAATGTGACATATCGCACTCGGTTTTCATTCCCGAATATTCATATTTCCCAAGATAATATATTTCAACGTGAAAAAGAATTTACTCTCGTCGTTTTATCAAGGACCAAATCTTCATGATCGATGCGCAAGCTCTTAAAATGGTCCGATTGGTCTCAAATTTGCACAGGTTTGTTGTTACAGCATGTAATTCAAATGTGGACAGCGGCATGATTTTTTTTCCGCACGAAACAGTCCAATATATATAAATATGACAAAAAAAGATGCAGCAAGCGTAATAGCGGAATAGGAGAAAAATGAGACAAGGACGGTGCGACGATGAATGAGAAGCGAGAAGCACGAAACGAAAGGACGAGGAGGATGAGTAGGTGGAGCACGAAGGGGTAGAAGGGTCATCAGACGTGGCAACGTTGAAGAGAGGCCGTGGTTGGAACACAGCGGTGAAGAAGATAAAAGGCACACTTTATAACAAGCAGCACTTAGGCAACTCGAGCCCCGGACGAGACGACGCTGTAGCACGGCCAGACCCGCGTTTTTCACGAGCGAACGAGAAGAGAAAAAGCGCGGATGCTGGGGTTTCGTCTACGAGCTTTGATCACCTTCCCACCGCCCGCCAACTCCGTCTAATTAAGTAAAGAAATACTTCGCATTAAAGATTAAATCCTCGTCCGAGAGAGATACATTATTTCACGTCCAAGATTTTTAATTCCTCTTCCGTCGCTCGGTCGGTAAGTTAGTTTTCGTCCTCGTGTAATTCATTTGCTGGTATTATTTATCATTTACGTGGCAATCGACGATTTATCGGAATGAAGTTCTCTCCAAATATTCCCGATAAAACTGGAATTTACGGATTGAATAAAATGTGATAAAATTATTAATAAATTTATTGTATTACATTATTATTATTATATATTATTATTATTATTATTATTATTATTATTATATATGTTATTATTAGATATAAAAATAATTATTAATATAATTAAATTAATAAAATCTGATGAAGGTATTGAAAACGAAAATTGGAGAAAATAGAAGAAGTAATCGCGAGTAAAATTTCATAAAAAATTGATGAAAACTCGAGTGAGCATTGAAAAAAAAAAATGAAAATATTTCATCATGATTGATTTTTTCATGTATCGATGGTATTTTCGAGCTCTCGCACGAAATGTAATGCGAAATCATTCGAGTATGAAACTCGAAATCGCCAAGTTCAATAATCCCTTTGACTTCTTCCCGCCCGTCTGTTCTCCGAATGCACGAGATATGTGCTCGAAACTGCGAACGAGCCTCGGCCCCTCACGGCCAGAGATTGAAAGCACCGCTGGGAAAGAAATAGTATAGCCAGACGTGTATCACGAACAATGGATCCCCGACTTCTGCGACGGTCCGCAAGTCTCGGGGAAAAGCACGAAGAAGCGAAAAAAAAATGAAAAAAAAATCCAAACGACCAAAAAAAAGCAAAGAATGACAAAAAAAAAATAGGGCCAATGGGAAATAGTCTGAAAGTAACGTCGCGAACAAATGCTTGTCTTCGTTGTTTTTTTTTTTTTTCCGCTCACCGCGAAACGGAACACTTGGCGAAACTGCTTCGTTCCGAGGGGATGGAAATTGGTGAAACTTTGTAATGCACCCGGAACCATCGAGCGGTGAGATATATTTCCGTCGCCGGATGTGTCAAATCTTCACTCCGAGATATTAAGTTACGATAGGGATTCGTTTGCTGTTCATAGCCAACGCTGTAACATTAATTTACTTGTCTATTTCTATTTTTTCATTTTGCATTTCCTCCCGAATGAATCGGAAAAGTCTTGTCGAATTCTAAAATAAAATGAAATTTCGTTTGGATAATACATCCATTCAATGTTGGAAAATAACTGGAAAAGCAGCTGCCAGTCACGCGTCGAAATTCGAAAGGACCGAAACACCCCCAGCTTCCCTCTCCACCCGATAACTACCCTCGAAGGTGGATTCGGGACGAGCCGTTCTGTTATTCACGGATTATCGACGAGTCGTCCAACATCCCGAACTTCGTCCGACACACGAGCGTCTTCTCTCGTCGATGAATTAATTGAATTTTCAATTTTCGAACTTTTCCCAGTGTAAAACGTAACTACGTTGATGCAACGAGATTCGGTAATTTCGTCTTAATAATCAAACGATAACTTTGAAAATACGTTGAAACTGGGTTGAATGATTGAATCGAAGAACTTTGGAGGAATGAAGATTACACAGCGAGTAAATGTATAACATGATAATAATAATTTAATAATTTCTTTCTATTTATTATTATTCTCACCAAAGGTAAAACCTTTGTTTATTTTCATTTTTCCGTCGTATGGGTTGACGAGTTTGTTCGACGACAGATTTAATTTGAAATGAAGCTTCGAAACCTCGGAGAACTAGTTTCGACAACGGTTTCGTGTATCATCGATTGAACGTAATAACGAAAGAAAGCTCGTGACACATACGCGAGCCCAAACTTTCGTCTATATTTGAAAATCATTGAAACTTGACACGCGCTACATCGAGCGAACCTCGTCATTTACCGTGCTCGTCACAATTTGACAGCATCTCCGGTCCTCGATATCCAATTTCGTTGAACCATCACCGACGAGAGCAACGCTTCGCTCTCGAAGAGCGCACGTTGATCGTCATTCCACGCGACACGAACGTTCGGGGCTTTCACGAAAGTGCAGTGGCATTTGACGAATTGTGATCGTCGCTAATATTGTCGACGAGATTTATGGTAGCTGAAAATAATATCGACCTTTTGTTTTTAAATTTTTTGTTTAATTTGTATTGACGACAGCTTGGGAAATTATAGTGATGAATTTTTTAGACTCAACATAGAAAATTTATCGATATACTTGGGTGTATTATCAGAAAAGCAATTGGGTTAATTCTCTGAGAAAATAATATCAACCTCGTTTTTTATTATTTATAAATTTTTACTGAGGACGGTCTGAGAAATTATAGCATAAAATTTATTAGATTCAGTACAAATAATTCGACAATATATTCAGATATATTTTCAGAAATGCATGGATCGTTGGAAATTGACCATTATAGCGTCGTCAGCCAATCAACCTCCGAAAAATGAAAATTGACTCAACGAATGTTTTTCAAAATCTTTTTTTTCACTTTCGCCGGGCCAATCACTGTTTCTCAAATAGACCGTACTTAAAAAAAAAAAATTCATTTCCAATAACGCAACCTTCCGGTACCACCCTGCGCATCTGACCGTACCGAAAGCCACGACGTATCCAAAAATAAAAAATCGAACTACCCACGGAAGAAAAAAAAAGAACCAATGAAACAAAGCGTTCGAAGTTATCGCTGAAGTACGGTATTTCCGTTTGCTCGTTGTTAGTTTCGATACAATCGATTTATCGAACCAACGTGCCGGATACGAAGTTCTCGACGAATGTTCTCGGTGGGTTGACTTCCACGTTGACTACAGCAGCGTTCTAAAGAAACTGAGCACGACGGGGACGCGGTTGAAGGGTTAAAAGGTAGAAACGCGAAGACCTCGAGCGATAGGTGGTGAGAAATAGAGAGGAAGATGGTGTGAGGACAAAGAGCGAAGGTGTCGTAAGAGCTGCCGCAAGTGTGGCCTTCGTGGTTCCGGCTACGTGGCTCGGCTCGGTTACGCCTCTCCAAGTTCTCCACTAAATTTCTAAAGTTTAACCGTACAATTTACTCCCGGTTGCCGCAGGGGTTGAGTCCACGAGGGGGTTGCGGAAAGCGCGAGCTAGAACCACCCGGGATACGAGAAGAAAGGAGAAAGAGACTATGGGAAACGATGGCAACCACGGGGTGTGAGTCGGTTAGGGTTCGGCCAAAGCTCGAAGATGGGGCTGTCGCGGCGAAGAGGGGAGGTTTCGCGCTGAGGTCGGGGGGTGAAGGCTGAAGGGGTTCGCAACGAGAAAGGGTGTGCTGTATAAGGCTTATACAATCTGGAGGACTTGTACTTACGTACGTTTGGTTTGTAAGCAAGTGCGAGCGCTCGGGCGCAAGATACACTGCCGTGACCGTCAGACAGTCTCGGGGTTGCCGGGAGAAAGCTCGCGCGAACTCGCTTTCGAGCTTTACCGCGGCTACGTCGTGGCTCGCGAAACCCCGTAGAAACGTAATCTCATTCGAAAACTCGATGTGTGTACGACCAACCGCACGGTAAATGTTTTATTTCACATCGCCCTATCGTTCATCACCCTTCTGTTTTTTTTTTATATCTAATTTTATTTATTTATTTATTTTCTTCTCGGGGTTTTGTTTCAAATTTATGTCGCGTACGAGATTGTCGGTCTATTTCCAAATCCGAGGGAAACATATTTTTCCGGAATTTCGCGGTTTCTCGGATGCAGCGAATATCCGAGGTAGAATGGGAAAGAAGGATTTCGAAACGAGAAGAATCGTTGGGGGATGAAGAAAATTGCGTGTTCGATATTATCTTTTTCCGGGGTTGTCGGGGATGAGGGGATGGGCGGTAAGGCGGATTAACCGTGTTCGTTTTTCTTCAGGCTCTGGCTCGCAAGCTTCTCTTTCCCGGCTCCGGGCTTAAGACAGTATTCCGTTCGAACCGGCACACATGGACGTACATGGACGAGCGAATACACGTGGACCCGGGGCCATCGGGCAATTCCACGGCGGTCGAAGCGGCGGAACAGCAGCAGTGACGCACCGTTTGTTCATTCGGAAAGAAGAGAAGCAACTGTGGATATTCGTACGAACGAAGCATGGTGGAAATGGGGGTCGTGGGCGGGACTGGGGAGAAGGTTAAAGGGGTGTAGGTATGCTAGCCAGGCCGCAGATAACCGACTTGGCCGCTATCCAGAATTTAGCCGGAGGGATCTGCGTTCCAGCCGCAAGTCGGCTTTGCGCCATGAACCAGCCAGGCGCTTCTCTTGATATATTTTATCTGTACACGGATGAAAATAGTGGCCGGAAGAAGAGAAGGAAGAAGAAGAATAAGTGGCGGAAAAACAGAACCCTGAAGAGGCACGAGAAAGAGAAAAAAGCTCTTCGGAGAAGTGGAAATTCGCGAATCAACGGATTTTAGGGTCGAACGGATGAGGGTCGGATGTATAACGTCGAGCGCACGGTTTTTTTGGGGCTCGAGAAAAGGATTGCGGAATGTTCGAAGATTAGGGATGTTACAGAGTTCTTGATTGATTATCGCGATTTTTCGAAATTTATTATTTTGTGTTGATGTGAAAAGAATGAATAATATGTTACATTCAATTATTATATCATTACATTATCTATTATCGTTATTGTTGTTGTTGTTATTATTATTATTATTATTATTATTATTATTATTATTATTATTTTATAATAATAATAATAATTATTATTATTATTATCATGTTACAATATTTTCAATAAAAATATTATGTTGGTAGTGACAATATAATAAAATATAAAGAATGTAATTTGATATGAACAAACGAAAAATCCTGATATTCTTCGTATTCAAAGTTTTCGAAATTAGTTTCTCATGTTTCATTATTTTGATATATCATTATCCATTTATTTTAATTCCGGAGTCGGGCTCTAATTGACTGTAATAATTGTCGCACTGACGAAGAACGGAGACATCACTTCCGGCATTTTTGCCAAAACCGGTTAAATTCCGACCGATCGATGCATGCCATTATGGGTAGGTCTCGAAATCCAGAATCTCATTCTGCCGAAAACGTATATATGGGGAAAGCCCGCTCAATTCGAACGGGTCAAAACCCTCACCCCTTCAGAAATGGTTGGCAATTTTTTATTCAGTTTGGGGTAACCCAAAAACATCTCTTGATTTTTTTGGAAATTTTCACACCGCCCCCTCCTCCTTAGAAAAATTAAAAGAATGGAAAATAAGAGAAATCAGACTGAGCGATATTTTCAAAATCGATGAATTTTTTTTCATGTATTCTGTGCTCGAAAAAATCAAGTTTCTATATATATTCAGCATGGGATCTTTTTTGCTTATATTTGATTTTTTAATTTTTATTTTTCGAAACTAGGAAAATTCCAACAAACATTAAAAATAATAATTTTGGTTTTTGCTTTTAAATCAATCAAAAATAAATCATTCTCGTGAAAAATTCGATATCTTGATTTTTTCGGCTTTAATATCGATTTATTTTATTTAGACATGGTTCTTGCATTTCCTCCAACCTGAACCTGGGTGAAAAAGGCAGAGCGATATTTTTAAAATCGATGAATTTTCTTGCATGTATTCTGTGCTCGAAAAAATCAATATTTCATATGAATTTAGAGTGGGATCTTTTTTGCTTTTATTTAAAAAAAATTTTTTTTTTTTCGGAACTATGAAAATTCCGACAAACATTAAGATTAATAATTTTAGTTTTTTTTCAAAAATCGATAAAAAATAAATCATTCCTATGAAAAAATCGATATCTTGATTTTTTCGGCTTGAATATCGATTTATTTTATTTGGACTTGTTTTTTGCATTTCCTCCAGTCTTTGAATTTTTTGAAGCCCCTTAGATACATCCTATCCTCTTACTGCACCTCCCTAACGTTCATATTACATTTTTTTAGGGACCTGGGGTTAGTTGCAAAATTATGGAATGAAAGAAAGGATGCTAAAAACAAAATTTTCATACAAACCCGGGTGAAAAAGGCAGAGCGATATTTTTAAAATCGATGAATTTTTTTTCATGTATTCTGTGCTTGAAAAAATCAATATTCTATATAAATTTAGAATGGGATCTTTTTTGCTTATATTTTATTTTTAATTATTAATTTTTGAAAACTATGAAAATTTTGACAAACTTAAAAAATGGAAATTTTAGTTTTTTTTTCGAAAATCAATTAAAAATAAATCATTCTTATGAAAAAATCGATATCTTGATTTTTTCGGCTCGAATATCGATTCATTTTATTTGGACTTGGTTTTTGCATTTCCTCCAGTCTTTGAATTTTTCACAGCCCCTTAGATACATCCTATCCTCTTACTGCACCTCCCCAGTGTTCATATTACGTTTTTTTAGGAACCTGGGGTTAGCTGCAAATTTATGAAACGAAAAAAAGGATGCTAAAAACAAAATTTTCATATAAACCCGGGTGAAAAAGGCAGAGCGATATTTTTAAAATCGATGAATTATTTTTCATGTATTCTGTGCTTAACATACCTTGTGTAAACTCCCAATCAAAAGCCTTGTGAGACTCCAACTTAACGAAAAAGAAAACAAAAAGTGAATGAATTATTAAAAGTCGATATTCAAGTCGAAAAAATCAAGATATCGATTTTTTCATACGAATGATTTATTTTTTATCGATTTAAAAAAAAAAAACTAAAATTATTAATCTTAATGTTTGTCGTAATTTTCATAGTTCCGAAAAAAAAATTTTTTTTTTTTTAATAAAAGCAAAAAAGATCCCACTCTAAATTCATATGAAATATTGATTTTTTCAAGCACAGAATACATGAAAAAAAATTCATCGATTTTAAAAATATCGCTCTGCCTTTTTCACCTAGGTTCAGGTCGGAGGAAATGCAAGAACCATGTCCAAATAAAATAAATCGATATTCAAGCCGAAAAAATCAAGATATCGAATTTTTCACAAGAATGATTTATTTTTTATTAATTTAAAAGCAAAAACCAAAATTATTATTTTTAATGTTTGTCGGAATTTTCCTAGTTTCGAAAAATAAAAATTAAAAAATCAAATAAAAGCAAAAAAGATCCCATTCTGAATTTATATAGAAACTTGATTTTTTCAAGCACAGAATACATGAAAAAAAATTCATCGATTTTAAAAATATCGCTCAGTCTGATTTCTCTTATTTTTCATTCTTTTAATTTTTCTAAGGGGGATGGGGCGGTGGGAAAATTTCCAAAAAAAATCAAGAGATGTTTTCGGGTTACCCCAAACTGAATAAAAAATTGCCACCCATTTCTGAAGGGGTGAGGGTTTTGACCCGTTCGAATTGAGCGGGCTTCCCCCATATAGATATAGTGGCGTAGCTCGCTTCACGCGTTGTACCGCGTGAAGATGGTTTTCGGCCGAATGGGATTCGGGATTTCGAGACCTACCCGCCATTATCGACCAAAAACCGGAAGTCATGCCATCACCGTGGAACCGGAAGTTACAGAAATAACTTCATGCTCGTCTACCCAAATTGAACATCGGTACTCTGGTTATCGCTGAATTAATTAGATTTTTCAAGAACATTGACGACGGGAGGCTCGTCAGTATCGTTCGGTGCGTTCAACAGTGTTTCATGGGTAACCCTTCCAGCCATCGTAACCAACGATCCTGAAACCGAAGGGACTGCGGGGACGAAAAAGACGAAGCGAAGGAAAAAAAAGCAAACCGAAAATCAGTCGAATTACTCTTCGTCGCGTTGGCGAAGCTTGCGACAGTCCCGGGATGTCATCACCTCGCACGAGGCGAAGACACGACCGAAGTAACATCCGAACGTCGCAATGCAGCTCGCAGCGAGACATCGATTAAACGTTCGTCTCATCAAAAAGTTCAATTCGATTCGATGGATTAAAAAAAAAAAAAAATTCAACTAACGACCGTTCATCCAACGCGTCTGGTCTCGAGTCCGTTCGATATTCCTCGCATCATTTTTTTCTCATCGATATTCCCCATTAATTTTCCGTTACTCGGATTCCAATTATTTCATTTTTGCCGTTCGAAGATTCGGAAAAATCTTCTCGACCCGCAATTTCCGTCACAATCGACGAAGTTTTCATTTATTTATTTATTTATTTATTTATTTTTTCGAATTACTTTTTTTTTTTTAACCCGTAGCGGCAACGGAAAATCGATCTCCAATTACGGTCGCGAAGTACTCGGGAAAAATTGTCAGACCCATCGTCGTACCTTCCCCCAATATATATATATATAGATATATCCGCAAGCCGTCTTTCCTTCTCGTTCGTTCATCTTGACCGCAACTTTCTCTCGTCTTATTGGTTTCCACATCGCGTATAACGAACGGTTCCGCAACTTGCGCGGAGATTCAGACTGGTTACCCGGATGCCGGCCACCGTCTCGTAGAATCGCGAAACAAACGAGCTGTTGCGCGGCAACAAGTAGCCAACCACGACGACGGCGACGACGACGACAACGACGCCGAAAGCTCTGAAGTGGACAGGGCTGCACTCACCTCCGGTTCTTCGTACTCTATAACGTGAATTTACCTCCTCGCAGCTATCCAGTCTTCTCGAGGGTCGTACAACCTCGACCGTACGACCCAACAGTGGCTCAGCCTCACTGTATTTCATTTTATTCTTTTAAGATTTTTTTCTTTTTTAAGCTCGAGGCACCGAGGAAATTAAAAATTGAAGAATACAATAATATGGAAGAAGAATTTTGAGAATGGAAAGGTCGATAAACGAATAAATTGTTTTATAATTGCATGGAATATTTTTAGGAACTCGATTACGGAGTTTGTTATGAATTATGTGGTTATGGTGTGGTTATTTTAGTACGCGAGGTACTAGAATGGATAATTCGAGCCCTCGGAGGACGAGATATTGGTCGTTTTGGTACAACGAAAATAGATACAGTAAGAGGAGTGTTTCGTGCCCTTATCTGGGCGTTCGGGAAGCTCTCGGAGAAGGAAGAGACCTCACCGGCCTTATCTGGTTAGTTTAGAGATTATTCGGTCCTGGGGTACTCCGATATCCGTTATTTCGTTGTCGTACGATTTTAGCGGCGGGGGTGTACAATGGCGATTGAAATTCAACCCTTTTACGTGGGATCGAGAGACACAACGGCCCGGTTGGAAATATAGCCCGTCGGGCTTGCACGAGTAGAATAAAAAACCTATTATGCATGTACGTATTTGAACCAAATATATATGTATGGGCGGCTCCGAGTAAAATCAACGAGTCATTTCCATTACGTCATCAGATCGTTGCATATCGGTGTTTCGCCCTTTTCTCGTCAAATACGGCCTAGCTTTTTTTTTATAACGTAACGTAACGTAATAATAATAACGTTGTAATAATTTTTTTTTTTTCAAATGCAAAGGGAAAAAAATACCCGATAGAGAAATTATAAATTTTAAAAAAGGTGCTTCCGATTATTTTCTCTTATTTTCACAAATCCTACTTTCACCACCTCTTTTAGTAGCGTGAAAATCCTGAGAAAAGTAGGATATATTTTCAATCGAAGAAAGAGAGAAAAAATGCATTGAACTGATCTGATTATGTGAGGAAAATAACTCCTCGATTTCACTTGGAATGTCCCTTATACGTATGTATATATGGGTTTGTGCATGTGGGGTAGACGAAAATGTACGTTCGTATTAAAAGCCATAAGCATCAATTGGGTTGAATGGATGGGCACATTGTTTCCGGTGGCGGTGCCCCGAGTGGAGGAGCCGATGCGTTTTCCACCCCCCCCCCCCCCCGCCGCTGTCTACGGCGAGGCCCGTGCGAATGAATGGATCCCGGACGAATAGCCTGAAAGCTTTTTTTTCGACGTACCGCACGTGAAAAACGTGGCCAGGTCTGGCGTGCTCACAGCCTCCACTCGTTTCGTACTTTTCCACGAGCATCAATTATCCACAGACAAAGTACCTACGTGCACGTACTAAAAAAAAAAACAAAAAAAGGAAAGAAAAAACAAAAAAAAGGAAAACTCCCGAAAAGTAGGAGGAAGAAAGATAGCGAACGAATGAGAGGGATAGAAAACGTTTGCTCGAGTGCGTTTCTTTTCTCCATCACCGTAGGAATTATTTATTTATTTTTTTCAAATTCGTTTTTTTTAGGCTTTTTGTCCACCTCGTTACGTTAGCGGATTTTCGAGAGGTGTATGGAAAAATTTGTACGATACGTCATTCATCTGATACACTTGTTACGGAGATCCGGAGTTAGAGTACTCGGTCGAATGGGGTACGACTGCGTTCTCACGGAGTTATTCAGACTACGAGCTTCAATTTTCGTTCTCTGCCACTTTTCACGATGATTTAACTTTAAACAATATCAAGTTTCCGAATATTGCAGCTCGTGAGAGAGAATCTTTTACGAGATATTTCGTTCTTAAATTTTCTCGTTCGCGAAACGATGAGTTGCTGAGTGTTGGCATTTAGGTGAATAATGTGTAACGCAGTTTATAACTGAATTATTTTACGCGAGAAGGACGCGGTTCGTTCACGACACAGCTGGGGTTATTATTATTATTATTATCATTATTATTATTATTATTATTATTATCATTATTATTATTATTATGATTATTATTATTATTATTATTATTATTATTATTATTATTATTATTATTATTATTATTATTATTATTATTATTATTATTATTATTATTATTATTATTATTATTATTATTATTATTATTATTATTATTATTATTATTATTATTTTATTCTCGTTATAACAGGAATTGAGGTGATAAATCATTTGACAAACTCGTCATCAGCACAGCTCTTAAAATAATTTTAAATATATAGCTGAGCGTTCATTCAATCAGCTTCTCACTTTCCTGTGTTAACATGCTCCATTCCCACCTAATCTATCTCAATAATTCGTCCTGCCTAATCTGTAGGATCCAAAGAGACTGAAGGAACTACCCAGCCCGCTTATAATCATCGTAAATAAAATAACCTACCAATTCCACCGAAGTTTCCTACCTCCAACACCGCGCCGACCATTCAATTCCGTATAACGTCTGCATTTACGGTACACTCGTTGCAATATCAAACCTCCGATTTTCATCCGGATCCCCGCGCTAACCCCATTCGCGCCCCTTCTCACGGACCCGCCCGCCTTCACCCGCCCGCCGCGCGGCATTATCGCGATAATGGAGTACACAGAGCTCCCTATTACCGACGCCATTGCTACATACATTGCCGGTAAAATTCACCAGCATTGCGCAGTGGTGCATCCACCGTATTCCGAGGTGCTAATATCATCGCACTAATGCGTTGATGATTCCCGGGATTGGTTTGGAAAATTATTCAACACGTTTCTACGGTCTCGCGTCATTACTTCGGAGCACACGGAAATAACCGCCATTTCGTCACTCTCGTGGTCATCCATTTTGCACGCTGCGCAAACACGCGAAGCTTTGGCGTCAATGACACGGTGAAATCGGACGTCAGCGTTACAAATTCTACGTGATAACACGATTATCTCTTCAGGTACGATAGTTCGTTAAATATGTAATTTGTTTTTTTTGTATTATTGGCGCACGTATCCCCCCCCCCCCCCCCCCCCCCCCACCTCGGACCTCGTTAATGTTCACCACAATTCATTGATCGAACGCTACATTATTTCAACGATGAGCGTAGCGAATCCGATCTGAAGCTCAGCAAAATAATGTTTCGATAATTCTATGGATACAATCTGGAGTGACAAATCGATATACCGGGTGAGATCGAATTTGTGGGATACATGAATATTTTTATTTTGAAATTTTCGAACGATGGCTGTTACCACTTCAGCGCTCGCAGCTGTTGAGCTATCGGTCTAAAAAGTTATTCACTCAAAGAGAAAATTTTTCTGCTTGAACGTCCTGTAGACTTTTATTCTTTCCATCTATCATTTTCTTTCCTTTTCTATTTTTTCGTCGGTCGATGGCTTCAAAGGGGATTCAAAGAGAGAAGGGTGGGGGGGTCTTTGTTCAAGCAAAGAAATAGAAACAGAGATAAAACAAAATCTCTTCTTCTCTCACGGAATTATACGATTCAAGGGCTCAAGAATACGTGCATCGAAATTGGAACAAAAATGTGTACAATCGTTCAAGTTACGAGCCATTAACAGGTAGATTCTATATTTTTCCGGTCTTGAAAAATAACGGACCGATGTTCACGCGCATTAAACCTCTTGTATGACTCTTCGCAAGCGCAACGGGTACCCGTATTTACCGAGTTACCCATTTAATCAAGTTTACATTGCACGCGCGGCAAGATGCATAATGGGGCTCGCGGCCATTTTCTCTTCCGACATCATCATAACTAACAGAGGCACGTGAAGATTCCCCGGAAAGAGGTTTCACGGTGGATGACTACGCAAACCTTGGAAAAACTCTGGAATCCTTCAATTCCACGAGTCTGTTTTCCAAGAACAAAGTTCATATAATTTTTGATTACTCACACGACCTTTAGTCTCGGTTCTCATAATTTCATCCCCACAACTCTTCTCACCAATGTCAATAACACAATCCCGAGATTGACGACAACATTGTTTAGACGTGCTTCAAATGAGGTTAGATAGTTTACGACGTATTCGACGTTTTTTTACAGTTTTCTCCATTTTCGACGTGTAATACCAGATATTCTACATGACATGTCGTAAACCCTACATATCATCATTTTACCCAACCCTGCTCCCTACTAATCTCCATGCTCCCGTCGTGGTCGCTCATCGCGTTTACCGCATCCATCCAACGATCTTCGACGCTAGCGCCACCGCGTTCCGATTCCGCCAACCAACGACGTGCAGGCAGCGCGCGCCAATTACGAAACGGCTCCGATGACACAATCCCACTCCGAACCGAGCAGCTCGCTGTGCTCACCGCGTTAATTCTTCGACGTCACTCGATCATCGACCCACCCATGTTGCAATGTCATCCAATCGCGATCAAGATGGACGATTCCGGGGTGACAACGCGACAGTGACGTCATAACTAATTTCGGTGACTGGCGGTAACGTACGAAGTGGCTAATAAGCGGTAACCGCCTCATCTCGCGCGAACCAAAATACCACCCGTTAATTCGATGTTTTCCCGTCGCTGCCACGATTGAACCCGATGACCTTGGTAATTGCCATTGGGACGCCATCATCGTCGACGCAAATGTTGAAATATGTTCGAACATTTATGAATTTTTTTGTTCGATAATGAAACGAATAATCGGTTTGAATGAATTAAAATGAGTTATGACTTATGGAGAAAATGTATTACAATGCTGGAAAACCCATATTTTCGACTGATGCGAGACCCCCTGGAAAAAAATGGTGGCTGATGCTGAGAGGTCCTGCGTTTGTCAAAATTGTCGACGCTAAAAAAAAAAAAATATACGCGAATAATCAATCAGTATGGAAAAACGGTAAAGCGATATGGATAATGTTTTCCACAGAACTTGGTAGATTGTGGTGGCCATTCGAAAAATTAAGCGTTCTGTCGTGGGAAACTTTCTTTTCCGTGAATAATGATTCGGTCGAGATGAGCATAAACGATTATTCGAATCGTTAAACCTGAATCCCGGTGATTATTAACTTTTGAAGCACGGTCACGAAATGTTGTAATCGTTAATCGCGAGAGAATCAACCCCCAACGCATTTGCGGATTCCATTTTGCTTGTACCTCTGTCGTTCCATTACGGCCTTGAAAGCCCGCCCCCCCCTGCCCTTTTCGATGTGGCTAATGGACAGCCGGACTTGCAAGCTCGTCGGACCTCGCGGCCCATGGAATGCCCCCGTAAACTCGTGCGGTCTGGCCGTTGATGCGACCGCAGAGAACCCGTGCGCCATCACCGCGGCGATGGTCGGATTATTCCCGCAGGAGGAAATTAGTGAAAGCGTTTACTGTTGGAATATGTTTGGTCCGAGAGCGCCAAGATCCTACAATAGACTCTGGGGGGGAGGCGGAGGGAGAAAACCCAAGCGAAAAAAGATGCATAGTCTGTACATTAAGGCCGGAAATCCCTTTAGGAGCGTGAAAAATAGGTATTTTTCGGGAATTTATTTAGAGGAGGGGATAAAATAATCGAATCATTTTCAAATTTTGACAGAAGTTTATCATAACATCCAAGTTGAAAAAAAATGTGTGCCACCGTGTATTGTGCAGATCCGTAATTATTTTATTAATTTCAGCGATTGATTCTATGGTAATTCTATTATCGAAATTAATTCATTCTCAATGATTGAAGGATTTCAAACAAATACATTGAATGCAGTTCTGATGGAAAATTTAAATTCTTATATTTAATATTAATAATAATAACGATAATGATTAGCCGAGGTTGCCAAAATAAATCAATAACTCTCTTCGATCAACGTTCTATCAATAATCTGATTATTTCTTCCTTACAATATTACTTTCACTTTGCCACAAACGTACGAAAAATTCCCGAAGCGGCGTGGAAAAACGGCGAATCGCGTAAAAACGAGAGACGTGGGGATAAAAAAAAAATTAAATGAGGATGAGAGAAAGAGAGCGAAAAAGCATCGAGAGCTGGCAGATTGCCGTTTTTTTTTTCTCTTTCCTGCCGTCCGATTTCCCCGTCGATTTCGCTGAAATCGATGAACCAAGGGAGAAAGCGGAGAGGATTCGTTTTCTTCGCGAAAGCTTGCGGAGCGAGGGCGAAGAGGGTGTGGCGCACCCTCTCGTAACTGTTCTTCGCTGCACCGTGAACGAGGGTTTGGTTGACGCGCCACCGGAGTCTCTCGCGTTACTTATTCCGCCACGGAGAAAGCAGCTTGTCATCCATCGTTCTTCCTGTTTTTCTCATACAATTCCAATATCGATCATGACGTACCGACGATTCGATAAATTCGACGTTTATCATCTTTTTTCGTTCGTTTTTTTTTCTTTTTCCATCGATGCCGCGATTTGACTCACCACTGAGGAAAATACTCGTCCCTTCTTGTCGAAAGAACATTTTCACCATTCATCTCTCGGGTTCACACTCGTGCTGTGCGTCGTTCACAAGCGAGTTTCAAGGAACTCAGCGTGAGCTTTAGTTTCTCTTCTTTTTGTCTTTCTTCCTTCTTGCTTCCCCATAGGGAAAGCTGTGTTATGGGGGAATTTGTTTTTTTTTATCGAGATCGTCATGTCATTATGTTCAGAATGTAGTAAAACGTCGAGAAGACACATTTGGGGAAGATTTAAGGGTGTCTGTGTTTATGTGTGTGCGTGTAATGGCCTTCCAAAATTCGAACGTGTATAACTCGAGAACGGTTTTAGCCACAGCCCCCAAATTTTGCAGACATGTGCTCTATAATCTTTTCATTGACTATGATTTTTGTTATGATTGAAGCTGCGGCTGGGATTTAAAGACGGTTACAAATTACCGAGAAAAGAACTTTTACACTATAGCGATCGCGAATTTTGAGATATTCGTGTAAATAGTTCTTCGCAATTAGATTTGTACTCAAGGTTGGTCGGTATGGCATTAGGACCGGCTTTATGGAGAAGTTCAGATTTTGCAGGATTTTGAATTTTTCGAAAAGTTTATGTTACGTTTTGACTCACGGCAGCTTTGGACAATCGAATCCGAACTCGCTACAGTGATAGAACATTTTTTGCCTGTACTATGCACAAAAATTACTCGCTCTAGCTCACGACAGCTTCGACCAATCGTTCAAATTGGTTCCTAAGAAATCAAGAAAGCTGCAAGTTGAAATTTGCAAGCTGATCCCCCATAATTCAATACATTGTGAGAATCTTCTACAATGAGAAAGCCAAAGTTGACATAAATACGTTCCTAATGAAGAAAGATTTTCACAATATCTTGAATTCTAGGAAATCAACCTGCAAATTTCAACTCACAGCTTTCTTGAATTCTGAGGAAGCAATTTGCAAGTTTCAACGTGCAGCTTGTCTTTATATCTCTAATCGGAGCACGAACGGCCCCTCAGTATCATGCAAATTCGGGGAAACGGGGAATTATTCTTTCCCATAATCACTTTATCACGTAGTTGCGATAAGTTCGTGCAATAATGATGTACGGTCGGTGGTTCTTGGGAAACACTGCTGAAAGATGAAAGAGCTCTTGACGCTTTGACGTGAGTACTTTAGGGGGGGGGGGCGACGATTCGTGCGAAAGCTCACTCAGATTCCGACAAACGCGCACAAACGCAGTTTAATAATAAGTTTCAAAGAGCAATGCGAGTGCAAAGGAACAAAAGGTCATAAAAGGACGACGGATCGTAAAAGGCACGAGGTGACGAATGGGGGGGGGGGGGGGGGGGTATTGAATGAAACAAAGGTGGACGCGATGCTGGATAAAAAAAAATGAAGATGACGAAAGGAGCGTTAATAAAAGAGGATGTAAAGCTTTGTTCGGAAAGCGACGAATCCATAGACCGAGGAAAATGAAAAACGTTGATCAATTTCAAACGGGATATTCCATAATGAAATCGGAGTCAAGCTTCGTGGAAGAGAAATAATGGTGGTCCACGGTTGGCACGCGCGTAGGATGAATATTAATTTTCGTGCAATGGATTATCGAAGAAGAAAATCATCTGAATCGTTGAGAGTCCGTACTGGTATGAAACAGCGAGTTAACATTTTTATTGATAAGGTTTTTGAAATAATAAACCTTAGTGAACACACACGCACACACACACACACATACATCCGGACATTTATTCTTTTTAGATGTTTTGGGACATTCTGAACACGTTTTTATGAATATCTCGAAAAAAAAAAATGTTCACGAAAACGAAGCTTCCTCTATGAGGAAGTAAAATGATATAAAATAATGAATGAAATTAAAAAATTTAATGAAAATTTTAATAAAATAATCAACAGATGATTAAGAATTTCCATGGCGATCATGAATGATGAGAGGAAAAAATCCCAAAGGTTTGGAAAACCGCACGCGGATTAAAATGACGAGACGACGCGCTAAGGTGAAATATTATGAGTCGAAGCCATCGGGATAGCTCCCCGCATTTTAGTTATCGCCGTCATCGTCGCCGTCGTCGTCATCTTATAACTTCAGCCGCGTTAAACTCCCGCAGCTTGCTCGCGTTTTCCATTGGTCTTCCGGCGGCCTTGCCCACGTTGAGAAAGTCAATTTTAACTTTATCTCGGAGCAAGTTCGTCGGCGGTAGACCTATTCTTTTCTCCTGTCTGGTACATCACTTCGGTCCTTGAATCTTTCTCGTTTCTGTACCACGCCTTCTTCTTCGATATAATCGTCGGATAAGGACAACCATACATCATGGAAACTGTTTCGTCGAAGCTTATGAGAATTTAGTTTTCGGGCGAAATATCGATTCAAAATTTGACCAACTAAATGTATTATACACTATATTCAACATCTTATTTATATTTACTCATTTTAACATTCTCGTATATAACATCTGTCTCTTGTAATATATTATAGGATTATTATTGGTACGTAGTAATTGAAATCTCCGTCGATAAATGAAGCGAGGTGGGATGAGTTTCATCATGATCTATCCATTCATGAGTTTTATTATATAATACATAAATAAATAACGCATTTCGCTTTTCACTACGAGACAGTATTTTTTCTTCCCGCAGACGCGCTTGGAACAAAAAATCGTTTCTTTCGAAACAGTCTAATATACATATGAATATAATTCCGTTATAGTCCGTTAACGTTTCCTGAATTTTCAATAACGTTGGGTTGGTCATGGAGTTCGGTTGATTCGACCATACGAAACATGACATTGGTCGTGAGGCAAGTTTTATCGCCGAAAAACGGATGGAAAATAATGGTCATTGCAATTAGACGAAAATTTGCCGGATCTAAATAGAATAATTATTCTCTGTTATCTCTCATTACTTCCTTCTTCTCTACTCTCCCTCACCTACTCTCTCTAATTATACTCGATCACCTCGATTATAATCGAGTGAAGCTCGGAGGTCACACAAAAGATTGAGGTAGCAACACCTGCGGAAAAATCGTGAAATCGTGACCGAGTCGAATCCTCGCTTCGAACACTAAAAAAACCAGCGGCCACGACGAAAAGTCATTTGCTGAGCCTTCACGTGATGCGGAACAATAAAATTAACGGTTTTGCAGCACGTGTGAGGTGATAACAAACCACGACGGTAAACAAAACAATTAAAATGTAACTAAAGTCATGTCATAAAATTGTCTTGGATAGCGGGACCGACTCGATACCGGTTCTTACCGATAACACCTTTGGTTTCGGCAGCAGACAATCACGACGGATAACCGGACTCGTCAAATGTCTAATCGCGGAAATATCGTTCATGTAAAAATGCGGACAGTACTTGCTCTTCTTAAATAAGCTATTTATATATATTTACGAAGCGTCTGATAATTCATCGTACCGTGTATCGTTTCACCGTTACTGCCTCTCTTCTCTTCGATGTACCATTCGATCGTTAAGCTTTCAACGCTTCTCTCATACTCCGCCATCGGGTTTCCCGAGCTCGATAAATTGGTACTCTATTTAGCTTGTATATTTATTTCATCTTTCTTTTCCTCTCCTCGTTCCATCGATTCTCGATATAACCTCCGAGATTCGTCGCAAAAGCTTCTTCCGATGTCTTTTTCAACAAAAAAATTGGACTGCTCTTTCGTATTTCATCTTTTGCACGATAATTCCACTCAATTCCGATGCTCGCTAAGTTTGCGACGCAGGCGTGCGTTCGTTAAAAAACTTAAATCGAAAAAATAAAATAAAAAAAACTTCGTGCCTTTATTCTACCAACGGAAATGGATTTGTACCTCATGAAGATTACGTACGGTTGATACTCGACTGTGTGACGAAACATCTTCATATTCGATTCAACCCAATAGAGTCAAGACATTTTTTAATTCGATTGATTAAATTCTCTGAAGACATTGACTCACAAGTGGTGGGAGAAGAAAGAAGGTGTGTGAGCTTGAAAATCAAAGTCGTAATATATTTCGTTGGTTTCGTTAGTTGAGCCTCGTTCAAATCTCATCGAATCGCAGCTTCTCGATCTGCGGAAAATGTCGGATGGCTCGTAGCCAAACCCTTCGGACGTCGAAACTTCACCCGCGACGACAGAGGACGAATTAATCTCTCCGGGGGTTTCGTAAAAGCAACGGTGTGGAGTAACCCCATTTCCTATGCCACGGATGGTCCAGGGCTGACGAAGGTGCTCGACGGAGAGGTACCGAGCTTGGCACGTGGCGTTATGTCCCTCGGGCGACGGAGAAAGTTGCATACCGACAAACGGAATGGAATTTCGTCGCGCGAGCGTGTGTGGGTTCGAGTATCGTCGACGGAACGTAAATTGTTACATTGACGTCGCTCACGTGGACCAATATTGTACTCCGTGCATGCGACGATGGATCTCGATGATTTATCGCGTGATATAACAATTCGAACGTCAATGCCTATCGTCCTGACAATGAGCCAAGCGACATCGGCCCGATCCCATTTTGCCCCTCTTCGCTACTTCCAGCGTTCGTTCGAAATTCCAATCGAAATTTTGACGTTAAAGCATCCGTCGAGATTTTACTCTCGCACGGATATCCGTTTTTTGACCGTTTTTTCGACTATATTTATTCGTAATGTATCGAATGCATATAACGTAAATTATGATACTGATAAAAATACTTCAGACACATCGAATCCGGGTATATATATATATTTATATATATATTAGTTCATTTAGGAGGTCATATAATATAAATATGAATATATATCCGCGGGTCGAATGTGTCTAAGGCACAACCATAATTACTATTATCATCATTTACATTATATGCATTATAAGCATTACCATTATTATATTATTTAATCTACAATATATGACATTAATGATAATATTCTATTATTAAATATCCATGTATTATTATTATGTTATTGTTATAATAATAACGATATTATATAGTTATGTATTATTATTATCCATTTTTACGTATTTATTAGTATAAACTTTATATATTTTGATTTCATTTTATCTATATTTTTACTTCATTCTCTAATGAATGATAAGCGATTCCACAGCGTTCTGCATCAAATTTGCAAGAAAAATAAAATCGAATCCACTTTTCGCTATTCTGCGATGACGAAATTTTTCCTTGGAATATCCAAACGTAAAAAGAAAAAAAGAAAATGAAAATGAGGTTGGCCCGAAGTAAAGGTCGTTCAGTACTCGCTCTTATCTCACAAACTGCATTTGGGAAAATCCCGAGGATCAAAAAACACAGAGGGATGAGGAGTGGTCGTTGTTCCGCGGTCGGAGCATGTTTTTGCATTTTACATCGTGTTTGGCCCGAGAGAAATAGAAGGTGGAGCGGTCTCGGAGGTGCTCAGCCGAATGGCTAGTAAAATGTAACAACAGCGTCAGTGGAAGCAGCGGCAAAGAGCATTTTCCAATTTTCTTGTGAATATGACATGCGAAGGAGGCCGCGGACCTTAGACCTTTCTGCACCGCGTGACGCGGAATTCGCGATGTCTCGTACGTGATAGCTTTACCGATTGCAACGATTTCGGTGTTGGTTCGAAAATCGCGAGAAAAGCTCGACGAGGTCGGAGCTTTATTTCGTGAGTAATAAAGAAATGACAATGACAGTCCCGCGCGATATTACGATATTTGGACACGTGAACGATTCGAAATCCGACTGTAATTGAGGTATTAAATTATTAAAACGGAAAAAAAATGACAATTATTCGTCAAATCGATCGTCAAACTTGTCATCGTCAATCGGTATCATCATTCGTTGATAAATGCGATTGAAATAAATCGATAAAAACGCTCGTAAATCAAGATGAGACGTGGATTGTCCGAAAGATTAATTGTTCGGGTTGACAATTATTTATTGTTCCGACCAGCACCTTATTTGTGGAGCCAATGGCTGCTGGCGACGAATTAATAATTTATGTAGCTGTCCGACCAATCGTTGACCCGAACTACTGATTAATTTCGCTTATCCATTGGTCAGACGAGGTAATAAAATTGTTTACATTACCATACGCTGTATTCTCTTGGTTATCTGTAATTCTTCATTTTTATTACTTTATTACAATTAACCAAATGTGTATCATATTTTTGCAGACTCTCTCCACGCTTCAATAAACGTGAATTTTTGTAAAAAAATATTTTTTTTTGTCATTTTTTCACATAGTGTATCCGGCGCGACTGATCGATGGACGAGCCGGATTTTATTTTCGTTTTATTTTTTTTTTTCGTGACCGCACCGGCTGCGGAGTTGCACTCTCCGGGCTATGCCGATGCTGGTTTATGGCTGGCCGACCAAGCGAGATCGGTGGAATGCGGCGAGTGCGGCCGAGAAAGAATCTCTCGTTGATTAATATGTTTTTTTCTCCTGAAATATCGAGCGTGCGTGTGATCGCCCGCCATGACGGAACGAAGCGGCGTATCCATCATCGACAAATCAAACGTCTCGTTATGGATCTAATAACATTATCTTCTTGACCAATCTCGTGCGAAATTACTCTGTTTGCATTTTTCATTTTTATCTTATCGACGATCATTTTTTTTTTCAGAAAAATTATTACGCAACTGCTCGTACCAATTTTTCGCCCATGCTATATATAAAAAGGTCACGTGAAATAATAATAATAATAATAATAATAATGCATACAATCGATCTTGACCGACTCGATTGTAGTTGCAATCGTTCGAAAAGAATATCCACTTTGAATTCATTCGAAAATCATAAATATAATGCAAAAGGTAAAAAAAATCAACTGAATAACTTCATCACGAACGTATGCGGGTGGAATTTCACCCAGTGTATGGTTTACTGATCGAATTCGAAGGTGTGGCGTTTCAGGGTCAAATACTGTCAACGATAGTGGCTCGTAAAAATATTATACCCGGTATAATTGAATAAAAAAAATATATACAGTCATTTTTCTCGATTTTCGCATAGAGGGACAAAAATTTGACTTCGTTTCGAATAAAGGAAAACTTTGCCGTGTTTTACGGTTACCAGTACAATGGTCGGGAAGAGCATGAAAAGGGTGGATTATTCCGCATCTCCCGGCTTTTGCGATAGTAACATCGTATGTGCTTCTAACATTTCCGAATGGATTGTGTATGTGGATTTAACGACACAAGAGCAACCAATATGTACCTCGGAGACGTTGAGTCAACTCTTGACGAGGATGGGCGGGAAGGGAGAAAGAGGGGACGCGGTTTTGGGCTCCGTTGTTGCACGAACGTCTATCCTCCGGTGCTTCGGGATTTCACCACGGGAAGTCGAATGCTCGAGGGAAAAGCCGGAGGCTGTTCGAAAATCGATACGTGGCTCGTGTCACTTTCACGGTGATCGAGGCTCGTTCGAGCGAAAATCCTGTCGATGATTCCACGGAAATTTTATTCCAATTGCACTCATTTGCAAGAATGTTTTTGTGATTGACCTTTTGATTTTTTGAAATTTAATCGTGTTTCTAATTGAATATGCTTCATTTGAATTTTATTCGAATGAATAAAATATACTATGCATACGATATATGTAGATATTTGTAAATATATGGGTTTATTTATTTATTTATTTATTTATTTAATTTTATTTAATTTCTTTATCATCATTTTTTCTAATGGAGTATGCTTTACTTCAATTTTTTTTTCTCGACGACTTCACGGGAATTTCATTCGAATCATTTGATACGCAAAAATGTCTCAGCACTTATAATTTGTCTCCGTCCATGCAGTCATTATTTTTATTAACTTCCCCATCTTATAGAGAAGTTATTATGTTTCTCTGGTTTGGTTCGTTTTTATTCGTAAAAGGAATTTCTTGCTAATCCTCAATTTTTTTTTCAGCTCGTTTTCTCAATTGCTTTTCAATTTTTGTGACACGGATAATTCTCAGCCTTCTATTTGGTTTTTTATTATTTTTTAATTTTTTTTTTTTTTAATTCCGAGTAAAAGCTCGACAAAGCTCAAACGAAATATTGAAATGATAATTTTTTCAATCCGATCGAATTAAATCACGTTGAATTTGACATTCGAGCTTTCGCGAATATCTTTCACAACTGACAATGATTAATCGCAGGCGAATGACTGACAAGAGATTTAATTGCGACCCCGGCCGGCAAACTCTCGCTCGGTCTCGAACGTTATAACCAAATTGTCCGTCGAGTATCCGAGGCCGGTAAATCAATCAGATTCGGATAGCGAGATTGAATCCGTATCGAGCCGCGGCTTCTCTTCGTCAACGGGGTCAAGACACTCAAAACTCTCGTGGTCCATATAAACGTCGAACACCGACCATTGCGCAATGGCGGACCGCAAAATTTATTTATTTTTTTCCGTTAATTGTTTTTTTTTCTCTTTTCTTTTTTCTCAATGAAATTCGCTCGAGAGCCAACAAAAATTAAAACTAAACAGGGAAATATAATAAGCCGGAAAAGACGGGCTGAGCTTTTCAAAAAGTTATAATGAAAAAAATGAGCAGTCGCTACGGGGGGGTCGGGAGAAAATTGGGGAGGGGAGAGTGCGAAGGTGAAACCGTGGAAAGTTTTTGCTTTACGAGTGCAAATTTAATAACTCCGGGATCGCATGAAGGTCTTCTTTCACCTCTTGTATGAAAAATTGGGTATTTGAAGCGAGTGGAGAAAAATATAGGGAGATACAAGGTTGAGAAAAAAAAATTACGTACAGAGTGAGGAAAAGATAAGTCGTGAGAAGCTTTATCCGACTCTCGACCCCCCCCCCCCCCCCCCCCCCCCCCGACCCCCGCCCTTCAAACCAGTTCTACCTAAACAGGAGAGTAAAATACGGACCCACACACAGACACTGAAACACGGTCGACTCGAAGTGAAATCACGTTTGGAAAAGCTCACGGAAAACATGTATATGCACTTAGCTGTACGTAAAAATGAGATGTCGAGAAGTCGCTCGAGAAATAAAAAGATCGAAAGGTCAAAAACGTTTCTCAAAGATGTACGTCATCACTGGTGAAAACTACAGTTTGTACAAAAACATAGAATGCATCCACAATGATAATCGAACCACGTAAGAAAATCTCATGTGTTTTATTGCAGGTTTCTAAAATTATAGGCTCTTGTACGAAGCAAAATCAAAATCAATGAGTAGGGAACAAAGATGAAAGAATAAAATGCTAAATTAATAAAATGGGAAATGATTGAAAGAATTTTGTAATGATCTTGGTAATTATTATGGTTTGTATTAACCAAGAAAAATACATTCGATGTATACATTTGAAATATATATATATACCAATTCTTCCGTTTGATTTTTTAACTATTTTTTCGAAGAAAATCACAAAACAGATCCGATTTTTCAACTGTGAAATCTTTTAACATCCCGCGCCACCCCTAAATTCGGTCCGATCGGGTTCAGCTTTTAGCACGATTCTGCGGATGCAAGATACTTATCTCCTGTCGCACTCCACGAAAATCGGCGTAATTTCTTCTTTCTTTTTTGGCTGATCACCCTAAAATACATATATGCATAGCTTGAAAAGAACGAGAAGTGTTTTAAAATTTTCCATGAAGAAATAACACGTATCGAGTCGGTCCCGCTATCCAAGAGAATTTTATGACATGACTTTAGTTACATTTTTATTGGTTTGTTTACCGTCGTGGTTTGTCATCATCTCACACCTGCTGCAAAAGCGTTTTGCAGCAGGTGTTTATTTTATTATTCTGCATCACGCGAAGGCTCAGCAAATGATTTTTCGTCGTGGCCGCCGCTTTTTTAAGTGTTCGAAGCGAGAATTCGTCTCGGTCATGATTTCACGATTTTTCCGTAGGTGTTGCCTCCTCATTTCGACTAAGTAACACTTATTTCAGCCACGGAACATAAACAATTCTATATAATTGGAGTAAACACAATAATAATACTAATAAAATATCAATCGTGTGACGAATAAGAAATGAAAATTAATTTTCTACTATAATAAATTGTAATCAAATACATCCTATCAAATCGTCAAGACATCGATATTATTATCTTCGAATGTAAAGTCGTTTTTTATCGAATTCACAAAAATAGATACGCGTGTATATTTATCTGTATAATGATGTCAAAACATAAATAAACATGTAGAAAGAGGAAATATAAGAATTCGGAAGTAATTAGCAATCGTTGCCGGCTAATGGGACACGCCTCGGGGCAACGATGATTTCAGCGACAACTATAATTCGTTAAGTATTCATAAAAATATTGTCACGCGTTGATGAGTCATACATTTTTTTAGAAGTATCCGAAATAAATTTTCCCCTCGTCAAGGTAATTTATTCAGGACTGAAACATGATATGACGAAGCAATGTGCAAGGTTCGATCTTGCACCCTTGCTTTCATATAAAATCAGCTCGTAGATCTATTTAGTTCGGAATAAATATATAGCGAGTTCCATGTCAAACCTAAAACATTGGAAATGTTATTTTTAAATATCCAAATCACCGTTATTTTTGTAGCCGAATTTTTACGATAACGTTAACGACTCTCCCTCTTTTTTTCTAGCTACGCCTAATCGATCGTTCGAAGAAGTATAAAAGCGTCGAGCTTGTCGAGCTCAGTATCCAGAATTCTTCGACAATTCCATTTCTTCGATTTCCACGAGGTTGAGACAGTCTGCAAATCCGCAATCGCTACCAAAATGCGTTTTCGTGAGTAGAAGACAATTCATTGCATCATCGTAACATCCTGCATTGCACACACTCGTCTTCAATATTCTTGTCACCTTCCGTATTCATAATACCCATGTGAATTTCGCGTTCCAGCCTAATTCAATCAGCCCGAATCACTTCAATGCTTCACAACCAAATTAGTCTTCGATTTGCGTTTGAATCATTCGTTAAAAATTTTCTTTGGCGATCGGTCAATAGCGAAAAGTACAAGCGCTTCTGTATTGAACTTATCTCCAAAATCCGTTGCGTTTCACTTCATCCTTTCAGTGACTGGCTTTCTAATAACGAAGAAGTGTAATTGAAAAATAATCACCGTTTTACCGGCAATTTATCCTTGTAATTCGTTACAATCGACGCGTCTTCTGACAATTGCATCGTACAGATTCTGACAGCCAATTGCCGCTATTCCGAATCTATTGTTTCCAACGGATTTCCATCATTATCGTTATAGAACCATTTTTCGTTAATCTATGTCGATATTTCCATTCGAAAGTGCATGAAAACTGGGCCTGAATTAATAAACTTGCGTTTGTCCCGACAGTTTTAATACTCGCGATCGTGTGTCACGTGGCGATCTTCGAGTTCGCAAACGCTTCGCCGTACGCTTCTCCAAATGACCTCGAGGTAATTAATCTGTCCTCTCAACGTCTCGGAAACAAATTCTGAGAGAAACTAATTGATTTGTATTTCGTTTTTCCGCGATTCGTCGAAAAAATTAAATTCGTTCGAATTTTTTTCAAAATTTAAAGCGTATGATTTTCTGTAGAACGTGTCACCGCTCTCCAACGACGTCGACGGAATTTCACTCGGAACAGACGGAAAGAAGATTCCTACCGGTAAGTTTTTCAAGCTTTTTATTCTGTTCAGCCAGGGAATTTTGAGCACCTTCACCGACGAGCGTATCGAAAACGAATTCGGCAATCGACAAAATGTCCATTCGTTATTATCAACAAATTATTCTCAAAATTATTTGTAAAAATAAAAAAAAAATCCGCTCATTTTTCTATCTCACTTTCGAGGCTCTGCGTTTAATTGACACTTCGAATAAAAATCGAATAATCATTGAGTATGTGCAAACGTAACATTGATTGATCCTGCGATAGATGCTGCGGATTCTGACGCGAAGAGTTCCGAGTATTCTATCGAGGATGCTTCCGAAGACGCTACCGAGAATGCCATCAGCCCACGTCTCCGCCCCCACATAGACTATAAGAAAAAACGCCCGACGCGGAATCCAGAAATTGAGGATGCTTCCCCGAGCAGGAATGCTGGAAGGATCCCACCAACAACAACCACTACAACACGTAAACCTTGGAAGCTCTTTGGATAATAAAATTGTAATATTTCGATATTTTCGGGTTAATATATTCAACACTTTCGTCGCCCCGTCACCCATATTTGGATAATATCCAATAGCTGAATACATGGCTGACCAAAAATTGAGCGACGAAAGTGTTGAAATGTCTTAAAACGTAAATAAACAATACTACTGAGTAAAGCGACGGTTTTACCGAGATGTAACATTAATCTTTTTACTTTATGTAATTTTGGAATTCGGGAATAAATCATTTATCCGGGAAGCAGAGATGGTGTTGAGTTAATCAAAGGTGCAAAAGAGAGGTCTCAACATGGCTGTAACTTTTGTGCGTAAAGACTAATGTCGCGATGCGATCGAGTCATTGCGATTTCGAATTACCTTCTCGTGCCCAATCCTGCGTTACGGGACCTGCGGTTCCATGCAATTCTCTCGTCTTCGGTTTATGTTTATTGGTTTTTTCTTCGTTGCGGTTTTGTCACGACTTCACGCCTGCTGCAAAGTCCGATCTATTATTACTCTGCATTGTATCAACGCCCGCAACTTCACTCTTCCTCGTGGCCGATGCTTTAGTCAGGGTTCGAAGCGAGGTTTCGACGTGGTCACGATTCCACGAGTTTTCCGTATTCGTTGCTACGATAATCTTTCGTGACATTTTTACTCGGATATTTTTATCATATTCAGCAACTTGTGCGTTTTACAGCATTATCCATCATTTACCATGCGATCTGCAAATTTAGATATGGTAAATATTTAAATGGTATAGAATAATATATATATTGACCAGTTGTATACACTATGAATTGAATTAAAATAAACGGAAATATTAAAAATATTTAAATTAAATTTACTATGTATAAATTGAATTGAAATTAAATTAGATTGTATGTATTGTACTATATATAAGCTAATATATATATGTATAGTGTATGTGTACAGATATATATAATAAAGCCAAATTCAAGGCGCGTATCTCCACTGCGAAACTTTTAGCCCTGGAAAAATCCAATTTCGACCACGACAGTCCGCACGCCCTTCGCTTCTTTTTCGGTCTCTCTTTTCCCGTCCCCGCCGCCGTCCACTCTTCTTCAATGACGTTTGAGAGTCTCTCGAGGACTTTCTCGGCTCGCCCGGACGAGAAGTCCCATTGGAATGGTCGCCCTCGGCCCTCGACGACGGCAAACCCCACCGACGAAGCATCGACGGGGACCAAAGAAGATTCTGAATCTGCTGGCGGAAGCGTCACTCGTATCAAGGGTGCAAAATAATTGCGCTGATCTGTCGAACCGGTTTTACGAGGCTCATTGTTTCGCACAACTTTTAATCACCCTTATTATGAATCCAATTAGAGCTGATTCATCTCGTCATATTTTTTAGTGATTTTGTACCGTTTTTTTACATCAGTTCTAAAAAAAATATAATAATAATAATAATAATAATAATAATAATAATAATAATAATAATAATAATAATAATAATAATAATAATAATAATAATAATAATAATAATAATAATAATAATAATAATAATAATAATAATAATAATAATAATAATAATGATAATGATTATTATTATTATTAATAATAATATAATAACAATAATAAAAATAATTATTATTATTATTATTATTATTATTATTATTATTATTATTATTATTAATAATAATAATAATAATAATAATAATAATAATAATAATAATAATAATAATAATAATAATAATAATAATAATAATAATAATAATAATAATAATAATAATAATAATAATAATAATAATAATAATAATAATAATAATAATAATAATAATAATAATAATAATAATAATAATAATAATAATAATAATAATAATAATAATAATAATAATAATAATAATAATAATAATAATAATAATAATAATAATAATAATTGAAAAACAAACTGGTATGCAACTATATTGGATTGGAAAGCAGATGATGAGCACGTGACATCGAGAAAAGTCGAAGCATGGGTCCACGTAGCGTGAGTATAATGGTCCTCGAAAAAATTCAACGGAGCGAGTTGGCCCGGCAGCAACTCCGCAACGAAGGAGGGCCACGGCTGTGGCACCGCGACGAGAATTTTCAACGTCGAGTTATAAAAATGAGGACGCTGACTCGACGAGGCGAGAGAACGAGAGAACACGCCTGCTGCTACCCCGTAGTGTCACGATCGGCGGGTTGTGTATGTGTGTGTGCGTGGGTGGGTGAAAGGAACGAAGAAAAAAGTGTGGTTGGCCCACGGTTGGCGAATAAGGATGTGGAAACGGAGGAAAAGCTCTTTCGAAGATTTGGTCAAAATCGAAAGTTCGCTCACGCTGCGATGATCCCCGAGAAAAAAACGAAAAGGAATGAAATCATTTTGAAACTTGTTTCTCGGATTATGGGAGAAAGCTTTTATGAGCCAGTTAAACGTGAGCTTTGAAAACGACGAGCGAACAATTTTTCTTACCGGCTACGGGACCAGGTTTGAGATCATTTTTTTTCTCCCGAGTAAACTGGAATAAATTATATCGCACGAAGAAGGTGGAGGGGGTGAATTGACAATCGTTAAAATTGCAAATGGAATAGCGCGGGGACTTTTTGTTGTTGATTCTATTGATTTTCGATAACCGTTGAGGTTGTAGACGCTGGTAAATCGCATATGACGCGAAAATTCGTTAATGTATGGCGAGAGAATGAAGGATTTATGACAATTATCAGGGAAAGCGTATTTTTACGTATTTTCATTGAAAACATTGTATTCATTTGATTCTTTTTATTTTCTTAAAAGAATGTTTCCATTAATTCATCCAACACCAAGCGTGAGAATAAGAAGTTTTTACACTGTCATGTCCAAGTGGCACTGTAATTTTCACCAGACGCCACTGAAAAATTATTCAGCCAAATTTTTTTTTCAATGAACCGACGAGGTGCCGCAGGTTTACAGTGCCACCTAGGAATTTTTCATATGTTTTCTCCGAACTTTTTATTGGATTTTTCTCTCTGTGTACGAGGCAGCCATAGTTTCCAAGAACGTCTCTCCGTAGAGCATTCGTACAATAATCAAGAAAGCAATTTGCAATTTTCAATTTCGTTTCATTTTTTCAAATCATCAACGAACATTTTTAATCAACCCGAACCGATCCCACCCCGAATCAAGTCGTCCCATGCTGCGCTAAATACGTCACCAATTCCGCAAACACGTTGGAAAATTATTAAAATTGTTTTCGTTTTTTTTTTTGCACCCAGGATAATAACAACGTTTCAACGTTCGTTAGTTGAGCCGTAATACAATAATTCCGTGTTTTGCATATTCAACATTTTGATGCAGTAAAACCGTTCATAAAAATAAAATAAAATGATATAACGCGGAATTATTTCGCGACTTTTAATTGTACAGAGTTGTAATCCTTCTTCCGGCGAGTATACCAATTTGATGTTTGTGACGAGAATCGCCAATATGCGAGTACCCGGATGAATAATAATTGTTTCGTACGATCGTTCACGCACGTTCCCCGCGTGACGGCCGGTCGCGTCGAATATAACCGTTACACGTCTCGTCAACCTGAAACACGACTGTGTGGTACGCGATTATTTCCATTACCGAATATTCATGTTGCACCGGAATTTTGACAATGCGTCGACGATATGATAACAATTTAATCAAAACACAGACATTCAATTTCACAAACGCGTTTACAGGATTTCCTTTGACCATTATTATTCCGATTCCAAGTAAAATTATATCATTACGTTAACGGAAAGCTTATTTTTCCCAACAAATAAATGAATAAATAAGTAAACAGAGAAATAAATGAATATTTTTTACTGTAAATTCAAAACGGCAATGCGCTTATTACGTTCGCGCGAAAAAATGTATGATAATAATGTTTGTTCCATAATAACAAAATGTAAATGTAGAATAATGCATTGCATCGGGAAAAATGGGGTTTCTTCCGGCTGGTAAAATAAAGTAACGCAACGAAACGCAACGTAGTCGTGCGTATCGGGGATATACGATAATATCGTACGAGGATCAACGGTGGTTCGTGTCGTTGGATATATTCTTTGCGCGGAAATAAGCACGGTGCATACGCAACTCGTGAGAGCCGTACGTAAAATCCTGTCGTTCGGATTTCCCGCCGGCATTGTTCGAGCTAATCGAAGCTCAACGAGAGCGAGTCTGTCGCGACGTCGGTCGCCTCCCCGAAAGCTCGACACAGCCGGATCTTCGCGAGAGACGCGAGCGAGAAAAACTCGGCTGAAAGCTCCGGGAAATTTCAATGAGAAGGTTATCCACGTGTATTTTCCGGGAACAGGCACTAATGGCTTGACTCCGGTGGCCTCGAATGCGGGGTGGGGGGGGGGGGGGGAAGCTTCGTAATAGCCGTATTGTTTCACTGTAGCCGGTGGGACAGGCAGTGATAATCGTTGTTGCGTAACGTTAGTCTCCGTTTATACTCATTCGCTCGTACGGATTTACGATGGAACGACGTTATTCGTGGTGCTCACAGGTGGTCGATGAGAGAAAAGAAAAAAAAATAACGATTTTAGTCCGAATTCAACGAAAAAAATGCGAAAATTAAGCTCTTCTGAACGGAGAGTGAATAAATTACAACAAAGGACGATGGGACAATGATAAAATGTAACATCTTAATTAGCAGAGAAAGAAAAAATGAATTATTCATCAGAAAAGCGATGGAATAGTTTTCTACATAATCACAAATTAATGATAATAATAATAATAATAATAATAATAATAATAATAATAATAATAATAATAATAATAATAATAATAATAATAATAATCATAATAAAAACGATAATAGGAAATAATAATGATTGATCAGTGATTAGTAATTTATGTGCATCTTATGAATTTATCGATTTATGAAGCACTCAAACCGAAACCAACTGAAATTAAAACAACATAATAATAACAATAATTGAAATAAAAAATGAGCATGATTAGAATTTGGGAATTGAGTAGAATCTAGTAAGAAATACCATTTGGTAGAGTAATTGATTCGCATAGTATTATTCGATCTATTCATCTATATATCACGAGAACACAATCGTTATTTTCAACAATAAAATTAAGTTATCTAAACGTCGAATCTCGATGAAATTGAGATCTCGAATGAGAATTGAATTTTCATTGAAATTGCGAGTCATGATTATTCCTCATATAATTATTTCGAGTATACCAATTTGTCAGTCGTAATGCGGCAGTGAATTAAATTCGGACGAGGCATAAAGTGACCAGACGATACACACACACACACATACATATGTATATACACATACATATACTTATGCATACGGAGAGTGCAGAGTCATAATGGAAGGACGGAGCTGAGAGAAACGGTCCAATCGTTTCCCGCAGTCTAGCGATAGCCGACCCTGTACGAAATGCATTATGTATGCAACATCGCAATTTGCAATGGTCCCATATCACTGTGTGCGGGAGTGCGGCTGCTTCTCGGGGGCTGCTACGAGGTTTCGCCCGCGCTCGGAGTGGGCTTTCTGCGTGCACCGCTGCGCGCGAGAGAACTCGGCCGCTGCGGTGGAAACGGGACGAGTATTCGCGGGCGCATAGGAGTGGTAGACGGTTTTCGAGTCGTTCCCTCGGAACCGGAAGGGGAGAGAAACCCGGAACACGGGCACTGACGCGGCAAACCCCTGGAGAGAAGAGGGATGAAGGACATAGCTGTGCGTTACGTTCCAACCCGAAAAAAAAAGCGTCACACGTTTTTTGTAACCATTTGCATATTAAACCCGCTGTAGAAGTTGGTCAATTTTTTTAAATTAAGATGCTCGTTATGTTTCACGTGAACGATGAAAGAAATGCCGACGACGGGATTATCGGAAAACGAGACGATTTGTCGAACGATTTACAGTGAATGAAAGAATTCGTTTCCTACTTTTTTTCTTAATTTTTTAATAATCGTGAAAACAAGTTTCAGACTGACAAGCAATTAATTTACGATTTAGCGTTGATGGATAATCGTTTTTTTCTTTTTTAAAGCGTGGTATTTTGCCCGACCCTCTCCATCCCGGGATACCGTAACAAACGGCAGAACAATATAAAACGGCAGACTAAGCGCTCAAAAGAACATCTTCACAGTCAGACCTTCAAAGTCGCGAGATTATTCAAATCGACGGTATTGCGCAGCTTCGTAAACCGCGAGCTCGTCGACCGCGACTCATCTTCTTCTCGTGACTCATTTCTCCACCCACCCTGGCTAATCCCCCACCCCTCCATCCCACCAACCCCTTTCGGTTCGTCGAAATTACAACTCCCGACTATTCGTTCCGACTTTGACGTCTTTGACTCGTCGAGGGCGATCACAAGTTTACGAAAAAAAAAAACAAACAACAATGTCTTTCTTTTTTTTCAAGAAAAAGACAAAAAAATAATCAGATGAGTCAAAGAATGACTGCCGACGAAACGCGGTAGGAAAAATCCTTAACACACGCCTTCGTCCCTCTGTAATTTTCCTCGACTCCGCTCAACGAGCCCCGTCCAAATTTCATCTTCACCGGTTACGAATAGCGAGAAAGAGAGAAAGATTCGCGTCAAGCCCGCGCGTGCGCGTTCGTGTTAGAAGCCTCCACGACGGTCGAGATTATTCCCCGGCACCGCACACGACAAGAGAAGGAGTAAACTGAGCACTCTGTTTAATCTACCGTGTTGCATAAATGCATAATCTGTGCTCCGTCCGAAGCCTCCGGAGATATACCCCCGACGGTGTATACGGTTCGAGGCGTAACGTTAGAAAGGAGGCCCGGAGACTCGAGAAAATGCAGGAAGGAAAGCCCAAACGTACCTCCATCGCTTCCACGGGTAGTCCTCTTCTCTCGTCGTCCTAATAGAGACGGAAAAATACGACGAAGGCGGCCGCGTCGAGCGTGGGCGGGAATAAAGGGGTTTGGGGGTTGAAGGAAAAGAGCGGGAAAAAAAGCGGAACGAAGAGAGTACGGCTTCCGTTTCCGGTGCCAGGGCAGGTTGTCGGAGTTGCTTCATCGACCAACGTCCGTCGTCGAAAACGACAACGACGACGACTACGACGACGTCCGTCCTTTTCCTTTATCACCAACCAGCTTCGTCTACCGGCCAACGTCGCCGCAACGAATTCTCCCCCGACGAGGACCATCGACGTCCGCGCGGCCACAAACCGTCCGCGACAAACAGAGACGGACTACCTCGGTCATTAAGGGTCTGGGCGAAAACTACTTCGTCGTTCGCTGTCCGACGAAACGCGGGACGAACGAGTTCAAGCCCACTTGGTTGGGCTACTTCCGGTTCTGCGAACAACCGAGCTTAAACTATTCCAACTTAAAATACCAACTTCCTTTCTCTCACTTCCACATCGTTCTTCATTTTTTGGAATGTTTTTTTTTTTTTTTGTTTTTTTTTATTCTTTCTTTCTTGTTCGCGTTGCCCGTATTTTCCACGTTTCGCCGAGAGCTTTCACGGTGGACTCGGACTTTCACCGAAGAAACGGGGCAGAGGGGTGGGGGGTTGGGGGGGGGGGTGGAATTCAACTGTGCGGAAAGTAGGGTAGATCTCGCAACAACCTCGGCGAGGATGGAACACGAGTCTCTTTAGTTTTGAAAAATACTGTTCAGGCATTTCGTTCTCTCTTGGGAGTTGCGCGGGAGAGAAAGAGAGAACGAAGGGGAGGAAGAAAAAAGTCCGAGTGAGCAGTCTTCGGTGTGTTTCAAACGACGCTCTTGTCTTTTATTAAAATCCGCACGTTTTTCCGGTGCTTGTTGAATGCGAATAAGCACACAAAACCACAGTGAGAGATGTTGGACCAGAGAAAAAAATTACCAAAATGGCCAACCACGATACTTTTCGCTCCACTCGTCTCATTGTATTCGTCCGCTCCGGCGTTATTCGTTGGACGCGAAAAAAAAAAAAAGTTCGAGCAAGTGTCAATTATGCTCGCGAGAATTTTTTCATTCACCCGAATCGTATTCGCGGGGTGGGGGGAAGGGTACGGAATTCAACCCATTCGCGGATTGGGTATTGGAAAAGTGAGAACTTTTTTTTTTTGTGGCCCATTCCACTCGCGTGTTCCACTCGCACCGATTGATTTCGTACGCAGAGTCGAAAAGGTCGGAGTGCTCTCACTTTCCACTCCAAATCGGATTTCTCTGCTTCTCTTTGCAGTTAAGTAAATTTACTCATTGTACGGTAGAAAAATAAAAAAGATTTTTCCATGGAGTTTTATCAAGAATATCTTTACTTGGATCTTATGAACCCCCCCCCACAAAATGCGATCCACCACCATTTCATGGTTGGTCCTTCATTCGGATCGGTCTATTGGGTTTCTTCCGTTTGGTTTAAACGTTTTTTTTTTGGTTCTTTTTTTTTTAGAAAAAAATTTAGATGGTCCTTTCTCACACCTGGACCTCATCGACTAGATGGATTCTTCGTTTTTCACTTCGCGAACGAAGACAGCGCCACCGCGGGCTCGCTGGGTCCGAGAGCTCGGGTTGGTATTCGAATCAATACCCATTCATCCACCGTTTCCGGTCGAAACGATCGCCCGAGCTATTCGGGTTTCCCGTCGACGCGGATAACGATTCGACGTGAGGAAGAACGTTTGAGAGAAGATCATGATCAAGAGCAATCGCCCGAGTTGCCGGGTCATGGAACAGAAACGGTAACGCGAGCAGCTGCGGTGGTTTCCAAGGCCGTCGTTATCATGGAGATTAAGAATGTGGGCATTTTTTCAATTTCTAAACGGGTTTTTTACGACAAGAGTTTCACCCCTCGAATACAGGAATACAAATTATGTTCGTAGGATTTTCAAAAAATTTTCAATACAGGTGAATGCTTGCAAACGCGAGGTCCAAAGTCGATCACTTGCATCTAATGTATTTCTTTCTCGTGTCAAGCTCGACAAACCACGTGAAAAGTACTTCAAGTACGAGGACCATGACAATTGAGTTCATGTAATTTTTCCTGTACAAAATTGTGGATAGACAATTCACAATTTGCTCAGTTGAATAATATAAATAAATCATCCAATCTGGAACTTCATCCAAGACTGGAAGTCGAAATTCCGCGATGCATAATTTCTATCCAAAAGGTCGTTCCTATTTTTCATATATATAAAAAACCACCTGGTGAATGAATCAATCGTTACTCATGTAAGTAACGTTCGTTCATTCAACGCGAAACTATTGTCCAGTCGACCCGGAGCGATCCGATTCTCATAACAAATTCACGGAAGGGTCCGCGAGAGTCCCTTCGGAGCTTCGGACGGGGTCAACGGGGCGTCGTCCTTGGAGACCGGAAATTCGATTCGCGAATTGAGCACAGAATCGAATGTTCGAACGGACGTAGCACGGGCGATCCGTAACGATCGGTGTTGCGATCGTCGTCGACGCCTGTACGTCGGAAACGATTTACGCGCTGCTCGTATCGTTTCGGAAAGAAGGCCACGGAGTTATCACGCCATGTGCCGTGACAAACCGCATCAAATCACGAGTCCTTGAAAAACTCGCTCGACTCTCACCCCTGAGCTGTGCATGAAGGGGGAGAAAATAAAATTGAAACAACGTACAGTACGTTTAGGTCCATTATTTCCGGGTGAAAAAAAATTAATAGCTCTAGTCGCAATGTTTTTATTTCTCGTTTGCTTCGATTTTTTGAAGTGCAACTTTTTCAGGGTCACTGGGGTAATCTCTGGTCTTTTATTCGCTGTTCTTTTCTCTGTTTTTTCGACGTTGAGCACGAGACAACGGGTTGAGAATGACAGAGAGGATTGTTCGGTAAACTGATAATTATGCCAAAATCAATGAAAATTTTCAGTTATTTTCAAGTTATTTTCGCTCACCCTCTCTTTTAATTTTTATAATACGTATCAAGAACTATTCAACCTTGACACCTTTTCTTGCTTCTGATAGATGGTTATTTCTAAATTTTTCGTAAACTACGTTTGCTACAGGTGGTCGTTTGATTTTCGATCGAAAGTAATGATTGACAGCGACATTTTTTAATTTTTTCAGATTCATCCCTTCGATAGCTTACAAATTCGAGAGGGAGCTGGCCCTGATAAGGACTTTGATAGTAAATATCTCGTGATTGAAGGATTAAAATCGAAAGGTCGTGAAATATTTTTTCGTTCCATATTAAGGGACCAGTTCAAAGACTTCCCACTCAATGGAGTTAGTTAGAAAATATTTAAGTACTTTTTTTCTTATGAGAGGGGTTGAAAAAAAAAATGTTTTTTCGAAAATTTCATCATTTTTTTGGCTTAACAGCTTACGTCTCTGTATCAAATTTCATTTCAATGGTTATACAAGCGAGAGAATAGGATCACTATGACATCTGAAAATTTCCGATTAAGCTTCATCCCTCATCAGACAATTTTCCGTCGACAAACGAATTTCTTTCTCATCCCCGATTTCATCAATCAATTTTACTTCCTCACAACGTGTATTTTAATATTTTTCTCGTATCATTTTTGCGAGCGAATGAGTATATTTCGGACTGTTATTACCGATGGTGGAAAATTTTACGATTCATCATGCGAATTTCAACATCGCGTTTCTCCTCCCGACTTCGCATCGCCGACGGGTTTCCGCAACCGGCAGTGAATTATCAGTCAGTCGATTGTAAATACAGAAATTTCCTCGTGTAACAAGCCAAACCCTCCACCCTCTCGTTTATATTGCTCATCCGCGTTTTCGTTGCGTCGTTTCTCTTCTCGCAGGGTGTCGGGAGCCCCGTTTGCATCGTTTGTCACCCTTCCGCCGGCTCCCTTCTCGCCCCACCGTTCGACGTTTCGCCGGCGCTACCGGTTCGAATGTTAATTTTCCATGTAGACCACGACCGGGCTAGCCGCGGCAACGCCGAGAGAACCAGAAAGTTCAATCGGGTTTCAATCATCGACGTATTCGAATTGTTACCTACGCGATTACGCGCGGATAAATCGCGCATTGGCCAATATTTTCCATCCCACTGGTCGGTAACGAAAAAAAAATATGAAATAAAATATGAATAACGTGAATATCGCTAAAACGCGATCGAAAATTTTCGTGGAGACGTTGATCCGAAAAACTTCCACAAATTACTATAATTTTGATGGAGATATTAATGATAATAATGTAAAAGTTAAGGCATTATTCTTATTATGTACGTGATTTCGCCGATCTTCGAAAGTACTTTTCTAGATGCGGTTAAAAAAAAATAATGTATGTATTGACTAAAACAAAATCGCAATACCGGAAGTAGCGCAAAAACCCGATGGAAACGTGAGACGAAACACCGAAAAATTGTCACCCATCGTTGTAACGTCCACGTAAAAAAAAAAAAAAAAATAAAAATAATAATGTCAAAGAAACATAAAATAAGATTAAAATCAGACAAAAATAAAATTGCAACGACACGAATATCGCGAGAAACGCGAATCGACACTTTTCGGTGAGACGCGAATCGGAAAAACTTTGACAGTTCGTCGAAACGTCTCGGTGTCGTCTGGAAGGCCAACCGGATGCGAGAATATACGGGAATAAACCTCGGTTGATTTTCCTACGTGACTCGAGCGAGATTGGGACAAATGTGACGAAAAAAAAATGGATTTTACCGATAATACGTAATTTATTAAAACGGTTATTTTCGAACGACGATGCACAGTCTCGGGGCATTCACGTGACCCGAATATCCAGCGAGTTGTTACTCCGCCTCTTTCGTCCTTCGACCTTTCATCCTCCTCCCATCTCTTCCTTGTTTCCCATCCATGCGATGAATTATATTCGCGTTATGTGCAATATGTCATGCAATACGAAAAGTCATACCCCGCGTTTTGACGTACAAAGGAAACGGACGAAAAATTCGAATAGAGAAGGAAACGAGAATCACAACTTTACATACATCGTGCTCAGTCGCTGTGCGCTAAAGGGGTTGCCAGTGACGAGGCAGCAGGATTTCCCTCACCGTTTTTCCACCTATCCCATGCGACCTTGATATTCGTTTTGTACTATCCTACGTTTTACGAAATTACGTTCCTCGATTTTATCCATAAAGACGTTGAATCTCGGGTCGTCGGAAAAATAAAAATAAATAAACGGAAGTTGACAACCTCATTTTCCAACGTCTGAGTTTTCCTTGATCCACGTTTTATTTTCTTCATTTTTCTACTGTGTATCTGCTCGTTTCCGTTCCGCATCCGTTATTTTATTTATGACTTTTGCGACGTGTTGTTTCGTACAAAAGCGAATTTGCATCGTTCAGTAAATCCATGGGCTATTTTCGATCCGTAGACTTTTAGTCATTTTGCTTTGGTTTTAGTTAAGAATGCCTATTTTTTATGGGTTCACGTAGTCTCACCTCGTCCTTGCAACGCGTTTTTTTCTTATTCCTCTTCATTCCACATCCACGTGAAACTTTTACGTCCGGTCGTTCATTCGCCCGCGAGATTCACACGTGGTGCACCCATCCGACGAAAGTCGATTGCAATGGTTCCCCATAAGTCCAAAGTTATGGTAGAAAATGTGAATGCCCGACGAAAGTTTGCCGCGCTCAGGAAACTGTCCTTTGTTTGAAACGGCTGAACGTTACTTTCGAAAAACCGCAAAAAATAAACAAGAACAATTAATTACCGACGAGGAAAGCATAAAATACGAAGCCCGAATGGGAGATTAAACACAATTTTACAAAACAAATAAAAAAATCCATAAAGTTCTTGCTTTAGCTGCGCGCACTACTAAAATTCGTTTTACTTTTAGCGCATTTTGGCGCTGCTAAACGTATGTAACACCTTAAACTGTCCCAAGTGCAAAAACCAAAAAAAAAAAAAACGAAACCACAGAAGCTGTGATTTTTCGTCCGCTGTCCAAGAGTGGGAGTGACGAGCATCCCTTATCCGAGTGACCGTGGCGAACCATCCAGAAAAAAGAACGAAGAAAAAAAATAAACACACGAAATAACTCTCCCTTTTACGGGGTTGATCCTCAGAACGTGTGGTACCACCGTCCCTATCCCACCATCCTCACTTTTCTCTTACCCTCACGCTTCTGCAATCCGACTAACCCTCTCCAACCCCTCCCCGCCCCTCAATCTCGGCCCCTTTTCTCCGCCGCGCTCTCACCCTCGACAAACATCCGAGAAATAACTCTCTGTCTCGCAAGCTCGCCGGACTCAATTTTCCACAGTTTTATTGTCTTCCCCACTGGCGTACTCTCGCCAGACCTCCGTGAGACACACACATATTTTTCACATTCCTTCGGGCTTCTTCCTTGATTCTTTCGATATGTTTCTCGTGACATTATTTTATCCGTGAAAAATCCACTGGGTTTTCCGCAAATTTTTCGTTTCGTTGTGGACCGATCGCGCTTTATTTATCCAATGCTGCGATCTTTGCTCATCCACCCCCGCCCCTCCCCTTGTCCAACGCTACTTTAATTGGGTCTAATTTTGTTGCGATCCGTTTTACCAAATATTCTTTTAACAACTCGCAAAGTATTTTTCTCTTTTTCATTTATCACCCGTTAAATGGTCCTTCGTTTTCGTTGCATCTTCCTTTTTCGACGCCCCCCCCCCCTTTTCTCCGTCTCCACCTGCGGCTTCGGTCCTAAGAGACCGTCGTTTTCCACTACAAAGCGAATATTTCGATACAATAAAATTAGAATACTAAAACAGCGAGCTCGCCTGGGACGCACGCAGGTTTCTCGTCCCGGTTGTTGTTTTTTTTCTGCTCCTCGGTTTCCAAAGAATCTTCAACATATTTTGTCCGTAAAGTTACTTACGTATTCAAAGTCCCGTTTTCTCGACTCGTTCGCTCAAACGTCTTTCGATAATTTAATTTACGTGACAAAGTCGTTTTTCTCGGAACATCACGCGCTATTTAATTCTATCAAACGGGTCCCACGACGAGGGTATATCAATTCCCCGAGAAGCCTCATGTTCACGTCCGAGCTGGGTGGTACTGGAAATACCTCGGTATTTCGGTATTCGGTACTCAATGCATGTACTTCATAGCGGGTCTCAATGACATTTATATTTATACATTTAAAATAACAAAAAAAATTAAATGAAGGAAAATAAAATAAATAAATGGAAAATATTTTCATTGTCAAGATGCGTTTGAATTAGTGTTTGAAGTAGTGTTTGAATATATACATATTGATTCAAACGTATGTATATAATTCATAGTCAATCGGTACTCAATCATACCTATATATATGTCATTTATGTATAACGTATTTATTAATATTTTTTACGGAGCAAAAACGTATGGTGCTCAATCAAGCATTCAAAAAGGGCTCAATCGGATAACGTTCACATGAGCTTTAAGCACCAAAAGCGCTTTCTACTTTGAGTACTTTTCGTAATTCCCTCCAATTCTGGTCCATGCCCATAAATGATCCCGAGAAAAAAAAACGATACACCTGTAGTCGTGTATAATCAATATACATACGAGAAATTTTAGCATTAACACTCCTTTGGAAATTTCCATTGTAAATGAGAAACTTTGGCGAAGTTTTGCATACCTGACGAGCCGGGGAATCAAGTAACGGCCACGGATCCGCGGTGCGGGTAATTCACCGACGAGGACATGAAGCGTGTCCCACATTCATTTTTTTGTCTGCTAGACGCGTGTTTTTTCTGCGAGTCGGCATTTTTTTCCCATTTTCACGTCTGTTGAAATCGAAACGAATAATTGTAGACGCGGACATTGAGTCCGTGGGATAATCCGCAGATTCGGGGGAGGGTAATCCATTTTTTATTAGAGGACC
>OZ020176.1:10082188-10129962 GCA_963971145.1 Sussaba pulchella
TGAAGCATGGAAGAAGCACGAAATAGCCAGAAGACGGCGGGAAACGAGGAGGGTGAGAAGGGCTCGAGGTAAGGGGAGTATTCAGAACCATCGGTATCTCATCGAAGGATCAGAAATCCCTCGATGCTTCGTTCTGCCATCTCGCAATGTATTTTCCCAGGACTTCAATTTTTCTGATGTTCGCGAAAAAATAGTTCAATGAAGAATACTAGAATGAAAAAAAAACCAAAAAAAGAAAAAAAAATCTCAATGAGTCTGGAACAACAAATGGAAACAGTCGCGAAGTCGATATTCATTGTTGGCTATCGACATATTTTCCAGTTCGTCCTCTTCGACAACCATCCCCCTCGTTCGATGCTGCTGCTGCTGCTTTTGAAAAACAAACAAAAAATACGGAAAACAAATACCGATTTCGATTGTAAAAAATTTTAATGAAAAATAAAAATGACAACGTTCTCTATATCTCGTCACATACGATTGGAAAATCTTTTCAAAGATTGGTCGACGATGCGAGAATCGAAGACAAATGTCAACATTTTCGTTGTCATCTATCGTGCCCCGTTCTTTCGATCTTCCGCAACTGTATCACGATTTTTCTCGAAATCCCGTATCACGGTAGAGATATCAAATTGACTTTCCCGCCGATTTTCGATGCGACAAAAGATATCGGCGTTACCGTGGCGACATTACGCGACACGCGAGAGTGGTTAACGAGGGAGTCGCCCGTCTCGATTCGCGGTGGTGGCGCGGCGGGTGGTGTTGATTCTCGAAGTGCGGTAACGTCCGCCATTGGGCGATAGGCGAGCACAGGGTCGAATAGATAAAAGTCTCGAATGGAGAAGAACTTTTCCGTCGACGAAACGCGGAAGCGCGGCGTGTGGGAAGAACGTGGATGGATGGCGAAGGGGGTTGGCGGGGGGTGTGAAGAGGCGCGCGAAGCACAGACGGTGTAAGTGGAAGAGGGATAAGCAGCGATGGGGCGGGGGGTTTCGGTAGTGGAAACTGAATAGGGGTTGGAGAGTACCGTCTGGCGGGGTGCCAATGTTTGTTGACTGGGAAATTTAGCGACTGGCGATTGTTTTGGCCGCGTGCCCATTATTTCCGTGAGAGAGATTCGGCCGTGCAGGTCGATGAGCCGAGACAGAGACGGAACCCCGAACCGGGCGGCAAGGGTAAATAAGAGGGAAAGGTTCACATGAGATACAGGAACCGACGTTGATTCACTGCTGACGGCGCGCCCTTCTCGTTATTCATTAGCATTATTATTTTCAAGCGTTTCGAAACGACTATCGGAGCCCGGACAGCTTTACCGATTCAAGTTCATTCGTTTGGGTTTGAATTATTTTCGTTTGTTTTTTCACAGGTTAAACTTCGTTGAGTTGAGGGGGTAGAAACGATTAATGAAGGATTGTATGTAACGTTCAGCATGGAACGCTCGTTGCACCACGAAATCTTCAGCTATTTTCTACTTTTCTATTCGTGAAAAACGAATGTACCGGAAATGGCGAAAATAGCGAAAAGTGGGGCACAACGATTTCGATAAAATCGGTTGGGTATCAAGTTTGAAAAATTTTCAACCAATGAAAATATCAGATTAATCCTGGATTGGTCAACATATAAGGGAATCGTTGGTGCACATCTTTTATTTTCTTGCTATCAAATTATTCGCGAGAAGATCTTGATTAAATTAGAGTTTGTTCTTTGATGCTTTAAAAAATGTATTATATTTTTTGAACATCAAGCGAAGGGATCGGAATGGCAGTACGAAAATAATGAGATGGGAGGAACGCCGAAATACGGTACTTCCCTTACGAGGCGACCAAACTCGTAAGTGGTTTCTCTCTGGCGACGTTGCCACACTCGCACCGATTTCGCTCACTCTCTAGCGAGTTCTTGGACGCTTGGGTTCCAGGAGTCGAGCGATATGGCAACGCTGCTGCCTGAAAAGCACCGCAGCGCTTTCCTTATGAGGTTACCAAAGTCGTTAAGTGGCATATGGTAACCAACCTAGGGTTAAGCTTCAAGTCTTCTCAAAAGATTTACCATAGTAAAACAAAACCTTTCCCATCCCAGATTTAATCAATGAGTTTCATTTCTCCAGAATCCACCCCACGTTCTCTGCTCACGTCTATCAATGCTTAGTGAGTTATCATCGGTATTGATTAGTTGTCAGTTATTAAAAATTTAGAATTAGAATTAGAATTTAGATTGGTTTCCGGTTCCATGGCGTAGCCAACGGAGCCTCAGGGGTTGTGTCGACGAGAACGGAGATATAAGGCGGATGAATAGACGCGAAGTATTACTCGTATATAATCGAGCGGCCTTGTCGCACATGCGACTGCAATAAGGTGGCAATTATGACGGTCTGGTATGCGATGACACACGCTGCGGATTCCGGACTAATGCAACGTGAGCGTTGCCGCATACATCAGCGTTCGGACCAGCGAACCGAGTTACCCGGTCCAATACGCAGTTTCGCCCGAACTATCCCGTACGTGCGGCGGACGATTTCCCGTCTGCGAACAAGTTTCGTACGTCGACTGGTGCGCGAGCAGGGATATTGCGGTAAGGGTTGAAGGGTATGAGTGGAAGTAGCGGTAGCGATCGTGCGGCTGACGTTACCCGAGCCCTTTCTCCCGTCGCTGTCCTTCCATTATATCCTTTAGAAGCTAATAGCTCGGAGGGTTGTCGCGGGGGTCACATCCTAACCGACGTTTAATCCACTTCAAGTCGGTGTTTCCTTCCTCCTACCTCTCTTTCTCAACCTCCCAGGTCAAAAAAATATGTACAGTCTATATATCGACTATATATAGAATTGGGCATATATAGTTTGTATATAGTCTATGTGTGTCCGATAGAAAAAAAAGAAATCCAAAGATAAATATTATAATACCAAAAATAATAATAATACAATTCTCTTTGATATAATATAATAATATATTAAAAAATTATATATGCTGTATAACATTATTATAATGTTATAGTATCATTATTATCATTATTATTGTATTATCATAACATTATTATAATATTATAATATTTTCTAAAACATATTATATAACCTATGTATGGAATTGGGGATACATAGGCTGTATATAGTTTATACATAGACTCAATGCCCAATTCTATATAGAGTCAATGTATGGACTATGCATAATTTTTTCACTTTGGGCCCGTTCATGTCTGAGCAGTCACGGGCTCGACGAGCAATGATCGCCATCAATCGTTGATGAATTTCCCATGAGACGCGTCTCACCCCATCGACTCATTCGCCGTACGAACCGTCGGGCATTGCCACTTTCCTCAGGAGTGACACAGCGTGTTCTGCGCAGACACAGGATATCCTCATTTCATTCGAGTAATTAGCCCGTCTCGAGGAATAGAATTTTGTTGATGGTAACATCGAGCGATCACCGGATAATGTCCAGACCTTGGAGCATTTCGCGTATCCATGTAATAAATATTTTGAAATAAGTTTTTTCGTTTTTTATCTAAATCTAGCCACAACCATTCTCTCAGAACAATTAATAAATGTAAAATAATGAAATTAATATCAAAATATTACAAGCAAGATTCGCAGCGATCCATTGAAACGAGTTGATAATCAATGGAGTTAATTATTAATTAATCAAACGTTTGGTGAACTGTAGATTCGTCGCACATGATTGACCGTGGACTCGAGGCCCAGTCAGACGAATGAGAAAACCACAAAGATCGCCACGAAGGGAAAGCTGCCATTCCTCCGGCAATTATCGCGCATGTAGCGATTGGCAAATGTGGGGGTGGGCGGGTGGGAGAAAGGAGTTGTATAATGGTTCGGTGAGTTTGGTATGTACCCGAGGGTCGTGAGAGAATCGGGCTTACGTTGTAACATCGTCACTTCGAGCTTCGTTTGTTACCCCACGGACATTAACCCACAACCGGAAGTTTGCGGGAAGTTACTGGAAAATACCCTCGGGACAGTCTCGTGTGTTTTCGTTGTCTCGCTTTTGTTTGACTGGCGCCAATGGACACTCGGCTATTGGTTCATCGTGTTAATTACGAACGTTGCCGAGGAGTCCTCGGTGACAATCCGCACGCTCGGTAAACAATCATCGATATACACGAGAGACCCGAATTCGTCGACTTCCGGTTGTTCCTGTATTGCGTTGCGATTGACGGAGAACAAACAAGCGGAATCTGCAGCGTCCTCGACGGAATTTCGGTGTAATCGCGGGACTCTGAAGTGAATCGTGGGAAAAGAAAAAAAAAGGTCTGAAATAGAGATAAGTTTTTATTAATAAAACTTAATCTCATTCTGCCATTCGTCATTCTCATTTCGTTGATCGAATCGGAAGGACGAACATCGGTGGCGTGGCTCAAAATCCCCCCCGATGAGGAATTGTGTCAAATTAAATTTACGAAACAGAAAAAACGAAAATTGATTCATGACAGTCGAAGCCATTTTCTCACGTGGGATCAATCGAAATTCATTCATTTCTCTTCGTCACGATTTCCATTCGTTATGATTGATCTTCTGGTCGATCGGATTGACCCCGGAAAATTGAATTTCATCAAAAAAAAATATTGCATAAGATTGTATTTTGGATTAGAAAAATTCTGACGATTCATCTGTTCGAAAGAAATATATCACGTTCCGACGTTCAGTTGAAGCCATTTTGGCTGACGTGGAATTTTTTTTTTCTTCATCCTCGTGCCCACAATGTCGGCGTTTCGCGAGTTAATCCACGTCCAAGGCGGTGCCCATGTGGGGCACGCTCCGTTCCATAAATTTCTACCGGGAAGTAGAATGCTCGGCAGTACATGCATGTACAATGGTGCATAGTCGGGAATCGAATGTATTATTTAGCAACGGATAGTGTACGTGATGCTGGTACATTTGGTGCAGTTTGTGCTGTTGATGTTACCGGTTGGACGGCACAGCTACCGTGGGGGGAAGCTCGAAGGACCGTACGAAAAGCGCAGACAGGCTAATTGCGTCACGCTCTGGGTTTGGATGATGGATGCAGACCACGAGGCAGAAATCTAGAAAGAGAACGAGAGAGAGAGATAAATAGAGAGAGGAAGAGAGAGAGAGAGAGGGAAAGAGGGAGTAAGAGAGAGAGAAAGACGAGGGAAGCAGAGAGAAACCGAGAAATAGGAAGTCTGAGCGTGGTAATTACTCCACGTACTCGGTGAGTACTCTTTGTACTCTGTCCGCATCGCACCTCGAAATTGTACGACGACAAAAATATAAAAGTCGTGTAACCAGCATATTTAGAAGCTTGCGGAGTTTGCTAAACTACGAAAGCTATAGTTAACAACCGTACCGATGAGAATTTTCCAGCCTCGTTTGTTCCATTATGGAATTTTTGTAGTTATGACTTCTACCAAAAATTTTATTTATATGCGTACTAGACTGGTAGGAAAAAAATTCTATTCTCTTCGGTGCTTCACCCTTAAATCTTGGTTTGGGTCTTCATAAAAGTACACACCTGAAATTTGAGCAAACTAGCTCATGCATGAAAGGTCCCACTTTTTTATTTTGGTCGAGGTAACATTTAAGGGAGCACCAATGAAAAAAAAATTGTATTTTCTTTTAACCAGTCTAATATATATATATTAAAATGCAATTGCACGAGCGAAAGAGGATCTCGCATGCCTTAAGCACGTGAAGCTCGAAAATATAAGACCGCTGCGGTCAGCAGAGGTCCAGACGTAGCACTGATAATATATTTATGCTACTGGAGCTGAACTCGCAAGGAATTTACGAGGACGCGTATTTTTTTGTCCTTGTCCTTACATTTTATTGTGACGATTTTAAAATTCTTTGTTCATGTTTTCCGCTCTTTCTCCATTCTTGGTCGCACATTCTTGACGGCTGTTGCGGAATTATCGTGCATTTTTATGCACAAGTTTTCCGCTCAAATCGAATGATTGTTTTTTTTTTTTTTATGTTTTTCCTTTCTTCAATTTTATTTCATTGCTCCACAATTCGCGAGTGAAATGAAAGAACCGAATGAAGTAAATCAAAGAATAAAGAGAAAATGAAAAAATTGAGAAAAAAGATGGAGGAACAAATGCCCTGGTAAATGTCCGGGTTCTTCTTCATCAGCGGTCCGGTCGATAATTCAATTCCGCAAATAATTAAAGCTCCGGCCCACTCAAACCGCAGGCAGCGAATGAAAACTTTTCTCATCGCGATTGAATTCAGAAGTTAAAGCTGAGTGGTTGTTCGCCAAGCAGTCACCGGTCCAGTGGTTTCCGGGTTTGCACCGGGGGTTGAAAGAAATCTCGTCTGATAGGAAAATATGGCGACGGACGTCGTCCAAGAGCGTGTTGATGACTAGAAATCAAGCACTCTGCCGGGAAACAGATGAGGGTAATGTGATTAACAACAAAAATTCAAGCTTGATCAACAAGTTCGGTGAAAATACATTTCAATCGCAGAATCCATCATCGATTAAAAGTCATGGAAATTAGGAAAGTACAGCCTCGACTAATCGTGAAATATTTGTAAAAGCAACGATGAACGATAATATTTGCTCGATCGGTCGTCGAGCAATAATTTTTATAGCAATCCCGCCCACGCGTTCGTGCTTGTGCGTGTACGCGTTTGTATGTTTTTCGATCGAACGTTGTACAGGCAACGGGAAAATCTCATAATTCACGAAAACTTTTGCGGACGTTCGGGTGAACGGGTGGAAACCGATGCGGACCGTACCACGCTCGGGCACCCACTCGGATATTGAATATTATTCATTTTCCATCGACGTGCCCAACAGCATCGGGACCAGTTCCGGGGGTTCAAACCCCAGCCAACGTGGGCACCTGTTTTTCCCATACTTCCGTGTCCGCGAGTAATTTGCATCGTGATTCGTCGCTTTGGGCTTCCTCCCCATCCACTTCTACGCCCCTACGTTCCCGCCCCTCCCGACTATGCGAATTATCGCAAGCCGGATTATTAATCGCACTGGCATCGAGCCAAATTACCGTTTTTTCCGACGAAAAATATTTTATAACGCAAAACGTGTTTCGTTGTACTCAAAATTGCAAAAAAAATTTCGTTGTTCAATGTTCGATCCGCGCGTAGCTTACGCGACGATTTTACTCCGACCGAAGCTGTTTGACGTTTGATCGGGCAGGTGGTGTGTGTCGAGATGGTATGACTGGCTGAAAGATTTTTCTCCCATCTGCGCTGGAAGCTGCGGGTTCGGTTGTTTTTTTTTTTTGGATTTGTTGTTAGGATAATTATCCACGGTCGATTTGAAAAAATACCCTAAATTGAAAGAATGTCCTGAATTAAGGGGGACTGGAGTGGTAAAACAGACCTGGATTAAGTCCAACTAACAGTTTTTGGGGTACTTCCTAAAATTCACTTGTTGTCCCGCTGTCTACTCGGATATTCTCCCTTTACATTTTTTTTTCTTCCTCGACTGTATACCGTTTCTGCCTTACATATCTGCCATTCTCATTTCTAGATCTAGCCCTCATCCCCATCGGAATCCTGTCCACCCTTCATGACAAAAATTCATAAAAGTAACCAGCAAAAAAATCGTACGCTCCCCGTTTAATTGTACAATGTTTAACTAAGCGGACTCGACGTCACTGTTGACATTTGCGGCGGAACGTCGAAGCGTTTCCGCCAATTCCGATGGGACTCACTGACTCAGTTATTTTTCGAATTCGTCTGGCGATAGAAATTGTTTTGAGCACGACGGGGATGTAGACAGGAAAATATAAATTCGACGCATTCGGAATCGCGATTGTAAAGAAGAAGATAGAAAGCGGCTCGATTTTTTTCTCTCCGTGCATTGTGCTATCTCGTCGTATCTCTCCGCAGCATCTGCGACCTATAGCATCAGACTCCGCCATTGCCTCGAAAGCTTTCCCGGGTCGCGAAGAAGATAGCTTGTCTTCCGGTTCATTCGCCGTGAAATTTCGGATACGCGACACTGCGTACTCGCAATGACTATAATACATACACACACGTTTAATACATTTTCCTTCTTACTTCGCTATATACACATGGGCGCTGTATGCACATAGTTTTTTTTTCTCGTCTCAATGCACCAGAATGAGTAAACATTCGATGCGTTTTGAATTACCTATAGAAATAACCCCAGAGGATATTATTCATAGTCGGAATAAAATAGTTTTTACACGATTTGAACGGTAAAATACGAAAAACGAAAAATGGGAAAATATGGAGAAAAATATTAATACTGTTGATTGATAATATAATATCAAGTTTTCGGTATAAAATATTAAATCATACTATTCACATATATTTGAAGTAGAAATATAATATATAGTATAATAGAAATTCTAGATATATAAATATATAATCATAGCTATATATTTCAATTTATATAATATATATTTTTAAAGTACAATATCAATAAAATATATAATATCGAGTTTTCGGTGTGAAATATTAAATCATACTATACATATAGGTATATAAAATAAAAATACGATATATATTATAATGGAAATGATAGATATATAGATATATAATTATAGATATAAATTAGAATCCAATATATATTTTAAAAAATCTATCTGATCTATCTTGACCAGCTTTCATTCATAACATTGAATCTCAAATATTATAAAAACCATGATTGGCTATAATATGACATTTATATAAATATGAAATAAATTTTAAATTAATATCAATATTTCCCCCTATTATTATTTATTTTCCAACAATAGCGACGCTCACGTGGGATACGAGAGACCCATATTCATCATCACATTTAAGATCTTATTCTCCCGTCATGACGGTATCCTCCGTGAATTCCCAAGGTTTCAAACATCTCGGAGATACGATGCGGATGAAAATGTACAAAGGTACAAAGACCGTTTGCAGTTGAGCGCGCACCAATGTCCGGTGTTTCATGAAGATTTCTGAACCTCGTGATCTGGCACGTACGAGTTTCGCGCCTCAGACGACTCCGCTGTGTTTCTTCGGGGGTGAAAAGGTGTGGAAAGTGTCGAATCCACGGTTTTTATTGCGATCCGTACGACGTTTCCTTCAGGAAAGGGTGGAAAGGGGTGTGGAGGGGTCTTTTCGAATCGTGCCAGAGGTGATTCGAACGGCAAAGTCACCGAGCTTCGGGTCCGGAGCTTTGAAGCCGTGCCAGGATTAGCCCCCGAACGCGGCCACCGTGCTCGACCGACCCCGGAGATGAGGGATGGAAAGATAAACCGGAAAAGAACAACAACCAAACTGGTTTCATTCGTCGCATTGGACGTAGCTACGCCGATGAACGACTCGAACTGTGCAACAATGGCGGGATGAAAAAAACAAATTCCGAACCAACGGACAAAACGTTTTTCGCGACGGACGAGTGACGATTACAGCGCTCTCGGGTGTCGAAACGTCGCGTTTCTCGGTGAACACTGACCTACGTTGTACCGTGTCATGAATCGATAAAACGCAAACGTGTTAATCGTCGCGTGCAGGTGTGTTACAAGGTCTCTAACAAGGTTTGAACGTTAAGTTTTCATGGATTTTAACTGTCAACGGTGTCCCGGGATTCGTAGGACCATTTAACGTTTCAGCGATTGAGTTTGTCAGCGACTTGCAAAAATAATTCAAAGAATTCGAGTTATTTTTATAGCTTAGTCGATTTTAGAGAGAGAGAGAGAGAGAGAGAGAGAGAGAGAGAGAGAGAGAGAGATATTTATTCATAGATTGAAGCGTTTATTAGGGCATGGAGTAATACTTCCTAAGGGCAATAACAGAGTATAATGTTTAGATAAAATTAGCAATAGAAATAACAATAATAAGAAAGATAAAAATAATAAGAATGCAAATAAAAAATAACAATAATAAATAATAAATTAAAAAAAATAAAGGAGAGAGATAGAGAGAATGGCGAGAGACCGTGCAATGCATATGACGGCCGGGATCAAAGTAACACTCGACGTGTTGCTCAACCGGGGTGTTTTCCTGTGTGCGTATGTGTTTATCCGCCATGCACACGTGGCGCATAAACGAATCAACGTGAAAACAAATGATGCTTCAAAAGGGAATTAACGTCATGAGGGAACAACGATCCATCGAATCGAGTGGTGAAAGCCCGGTGGGCAGCATCAGTCGCGACAAAGTCGTCACGAACAATCACCCTCGAAATTTTTATCTCGTTTTATCAACGATCATTCAACAGATTACTCTTCTTCCCCATCCAATCATTATTCCGTAAAAAATGAACACACAGTACACGACTACTTTCATGAATTAGTCCCGCAGTTCTCATGTACGTATTGAAAAAAAAATGGCGTTCGGACCTTATCATAACACGCAACCCGTGTCCAGGGGAGAATGCAATCAGCGACCGGAAATTAACGGCTGTTCTTTTGTTCCACCCACGTCGAACAGTCATTACAAATGTGAGTCGAAAGCTCTCTTTCAATTTTTTGTATTTTTATTCTCACTTTATTTTTGCACATACTCGGCTCATATTCATGTACTCGGCGTAACTTCATTGGAAATGTTGACGTCAAAATTCTGACTCGACTCGATGGATGATCAAAATCTTCATTAGCAAATCGAACTGCAAATATCGGGAGCTTCACGTGAAGCAGCTTGACACCGAATGAAAATTTTTTCGAAACCATCGAACATCCTGCGAGCTTTTTCACTTATTATTATTTTTCACTCCTGGTTTCTCTTCCCGTTCAGTCACCAACAGTTGATTGGATGCCTTATCCAAGTTATAAAATGTACGATCCGTATTATTTACTCAACTCCCCTTTCCTCCCGTCGTCTCCCAAAAAAAAAGAAAACTAAATAAAGAAATTCGTTAACAAGTTTGACATATCTGCGCTCAAAGTCCAAAGTTCCGTGATTGCCCCCATTTTAGTTTCCATCTCATCATTCCTACTCATTTCTCGACTGCTACATTTCTCCACATTTTCCTTATTACCAGTTTATTCGCCGGCTCGGCCTTCTTACTGAATCTCCGGCTCTCATCTCTAACCCCCCTCTTGCCGCAGCCCCTCTTCGTCCGTGACTTTGACTGTAATAACGCGCGAGAGAGCGTCGCTCCGTGTGCACATCCTTCGCGAATTTTCTCGCAAGACGAAGCTTTCACGGGAAAAAGCTTCGGGACAAGAAGAAAATGCGAGAGAGAGAGAGAGAGAAAGAGAGGGAGGGAATCGCGTGTACGAGAGGGCACAAAAGTGTTCGTCTTAATCCTGATAAACTCCATGGACCGTAGGAAACAGTGTGGGAGGGTGGCTGGGCGAAGGGAGCGGGGAGGAGGTGGAGGAGGTTAGTAAGGAGGATGAAAAACCCGTCATCGCGTCGAGAAGGACGAGTAGAAGCTTAACGCGAGAGCAGATGCATGGCCGCGACAGAGAGGAGAATAGAAAATGTATCTGCGGTAAAAAACGCGAGTCGCCAGGACAGAAAGAAGGACTCTCGTCCTTTCCGCAGCGGTGAACCGTTAATAAATTTGTGTTTACGGTGGTCGTAGGTCTGACGGTGGTCCCGGTTACTATTTCTTTTTTGTTTGGTTTTTTTTTTTTTTTTTTTTTTTTTAACTGTTTCGTGTGTCTGGAGGAGAATCATGAATCTTACGCGCCGTTGCTGCGGAACTCGCGAATCCGGGCGCGCAGTCTCGTTCAGGGGGATCTTGAAAATATTCAGGTGCATGAGGATGCATCTCTGTGATGATAATCTTGGGTCTGAGTTTTTACGGCGTGCGACCTACGTTCGTCGAGAATAAATAAAACAAATGAAATGAGCAAAATAGATGAAATAATAAAAATAAATTGAATAAATTAAATAAATTAAATAAATTAAATAAATTAAATAAATTAAATAAATATTCAGAAGAACCTCGGTCGATCTTCTATTGGCAATATAAATTGTGATTAATGTCTGTGCCACATCAAAAATGTATCAAAAAAACAATTCGACATTATATGAATAATTGAATAATTGAATACATGAAAAAATAAAAACAGAAAATTTGTTGTACAAAATCTACCGTGAGATTTTGGCGTTTCCGGGCAAAAAAAAAAGAACACGATGGTGGACCGTCGAGCTGAATAGGTGGCGCAAGCGTCGGAACAGATATCGTCGGAGAGGTAGTGAATGAAGATAATCGTCAGTCACGTGCCGCGAGGCGAGCAGAATTTATAATCACCCGGTTAATGAGAAAGTTCGGTAACTAGGCAACGGGGTTGGTTGGCCACCAAGAGAGATATTCCAAATTCTCAATCGAAGTGGCACGCGCGTGGCGTCGGAGCCGAGGAAAGCGGGAAAACCGATCGTGGATGAGGAAAAGGGAAGGTGGAGGTCGAGAGGGTTGGTTGCGCTTTGTCGCAAGAGCGAAACCCCGTCGCCGTTGACTTCCCGGAGTTTCGTCAGCGATACTAACGGCCAATTTCCCTCACGAACGTTTCCAAATTGGTAACCGACGCGGTGTTATTTCGCGTCGTATACGACAACGTCGCATCCGATTCTTGTGCAAGCTCGGCAAACGCCAACCGATGACGTTTATCGAGTTGAATTTTTTATTTTCATCTAAAAACGAATGAATAGATAAAACGTTGGAGATTTTATGCATTTTTCCTCTATTTGTATATTTTTTTCGCGACTAATAAGGAAGAATTGGTTAATTGTTTTTATAGGAAATGAATGATAAAAATAAAGAATCGAGAGGGTTAATACGGAATGTTTGTTCAATTTCGAGTGGACGTGAATTTATTCGAAAGGGAGATTGAGAATTTGGCGTACACGAATTTTCAATGTTGCAACGTCAAAAATTCGAACTATTTCCCGCGAAAATTTATCAAAAGTTGAATTGATTGGAAATTCGCGAGTAATTCGGCGCAAATTTGGTTTTGATCTCGCGGCGATAATCGAATTCAATATGAAGCATCGCTCGACAATTATTCGTTAGTTCGTGAAATACAGGTCGGCTGGTGGGATATTTTCGGAGATAAAGCAGCAACGGTGACAACCGAAAAAAGTATAGGTAACCCAATGAATTTCGAACTAAACAGAACAATTAAATGCCGAACGGAGAAGAATGTCCTTTCATTTGTGATAGACAAATATGTGGACGAACGGGGTTCAAACGCAAGAATTTGCACAATGCCTTTGACAAACTGAAAGACCAATGAAATTCAAATTAATTCACTCAATATCTCACGAATATTGCACTAAACGAAGAGAGCCACACCTGCGTCAATGGAACGACATACTTAACTTCAGCGACTCACGTTATTAAAAAAAATTAAATTCGTGAAATGAAAAATTGTTCAATCATAAAATCTCAAATAAAAACCTAAAAAAAGAGAAAAAAAAATGATAGTTAAAAGCAAAATTATAATTACGAATCAAAGGATATTTTTGAAATATTTATCCTGCTCACTCGAATCACGTGGGCCATGCACATTTATTTTGTTTCACCACCATCCACCACTCAAGCTTCAACCCCTATCAATATTTCACAGTCCTACAAACGACTGCATCCCGCATTTTTTCAAAATTTAGTTTCAAAAATATTCGAGCCGTCGACAAAATCGCAAAATCTTGCCAAACCATTTTCTCCGCTCAGTGCCATTTTGTCCCCAAACCGAAAACGACAAGAGCGACGGAAGTGCGACGGTGGTGGCGGGGTAGGGGGATGATTTGTCCTCGTTCTTCCCGCCCGCGTCCGTCGTCGACGAGCAAACGACTGCGACAAAGACGACGGCGAACGTTGGGCCGCGGTTGTTGGCCCTCGTTCGCCCTCGTCCGGGGCGACGATACGGCGATATCGTACGGGGACGGGAAAGCACGTGCTTGCAAGCCCGTCAGACAGACGGTCTGACGAGCGCACGGGAGCGAAATAAGTAGCTCGTCTAATAAAGTTCTCCCTTCGTCCATCGATCGTTCGACGTCGCGGAGGGTGCGACGAAAAAAAAAAAAAGGAAGCAATGTACTACAGTTACGCTTCTCACACGTCGTGATTGAAAAGATGTTTTCCTGCCCATCTTTTCTCGCCCTTCGGAACCTACGCGAGTATCCCACGCGAAATGTAGACGCGAGATAAATTCGTACACGCGAGATTACGATGTACACAGTTTCCGCACGATGATAATATATATGTGTGTGTCATGGTGGGGGGCGAGGGCGGATTTTATTTGGGTAATTTTCCGAATTTTAATTGCACCGGCGTCTCACTCGGATCGAAAAAAGGAAACAAACGGACATTTGGAGCCTGATTCAATCTTTCTATTCTAGTTTTTACTAGGAGGTGGTGGTGGGAGCTTAAGTTTTCGGTTAAAAATACATGCAATTTTTTTCGCTAATTGTTATTGGTGGGGGTGCTAATTATTGTTGGAAAAAAACAATACCATATAAAATAAAAGGTTACGAATCTTATTTTGATAGGAACAATGAATGTGCATGGGTTGTTTCATTCCACGTTTACGCCGTTCCAATGACGAAAATCACTGATTCCGCGAAAAACACTTTGCACGTTGAAAATTGCAGCTTGTTAAATCATATAATCACTAATATAAAATTCTTAACAAAATTTATTTCAGTACGAAACTTCAGTAAACAGCCAATGCTGCTGGTAATTTTTTTCTTCCTTTAAAAAATAAAAATTAACCTCAATTAAACAATTGCCAGTTTCCCGGATGAAACTCATTAGCGACCCGAATAATCTAATTATATTCATAGTACGAATTCTACGTACGATCAGTGACAAGTGTCTTGAGGTCCGATGTTTGGACTCGAAACGTTTCTCGAATTACAGACTTTCGACGTAAATTTGTAAAATGCGATGTGATTGATGATCATCCTGATAAATGTTGAATTTTATGAATTTATCGCGCATCGATGGAACGAATATTTTATTTCTTGTCTTTTCGAAATTAATTACAAGCACCCAACAGCTGTCAAGATAAGTCTGGCGTCTTTTATTTCATCGTTAAACGTAAAACCCATACCGCGATAACGTAGGAAACCTGATACCCTCATTCTTCTCTCTTAATTACTTCCACCTTAATTACCCGCCGGTACAGCTCAGTGGCTGTGTTATTCAACCATCTCACCACTCGGTCTTCTCTTCCCAAACTAATTCCAGTGAGAAATATTCTGAAAAATATTTAAAAACATCCCCCTTAAGGTACAGTGATTGGACATGTGACGGATTAAAAATGAAATAATAAAAAATTTTGCCAGAAAAACGTGAAAACCAGCGATGGCACATGTATGCATGAATACAAGAGTTTTTCAACGAACATAACACTCTAAAATTACCGATAACCTTCAACCTTCCGATAAAAAAAAACCTAAAAAAAAATTAACCGTGCCGACGACAAAGTTGTTTTACTCCGGCCAGGATAACAGCGCTCCTATTCACTATATATTTATATAAAAAATCGTCAACATACCTCAATGTATATGCTTCCAAATAAAACCAATTCGAATTCAATCGGACGAATAGTTTTTGAGATAATAATTCCCAAAATTCACCTACTTTTCCGGCAATCTACACAGATGTTCCCCCTCAACATAATCCATATCATTTTTATAAATCACAATCAAAGAGATAACAATCTCTTTACGCAATATAATTCACAATATCTCAAACGATAGGTCGATAATTGTTTTTGAAACCACGATAATCACGTTTTTAAAAAAAAATTTTTAATTTATTTCTGTCGTAGCGTGCCAATCCCCGTCGTAGCCGAGCGTTTTCCACGGTCGCACGTTGGACAATAGCAATTTCATCGCTACCGTGGGTAGTAATAGCGCTGTCAAGTGGGCCGTAATGTCATCATCAAGGCAACCTAATCAGGCACCGGACGAGAAACGTCAAGGGTGCGTTCAATGCGTTTCCTATCAGACGAGCCCGATAGAAACCGAAGCGCTTAGCTACACCGACGCTGCAGGAGCCGTGAATAAGACGACGTCGGGGGTTGCTCGACCGGGGTCGCGCCTGCACAAAGCCTTTCCACAGTTCACGAGCAATCTAGCAAGCTCGGTGCAACGTTAAACCAGGTGGCTGTTTCATCAAGCTTCATAAAATACAGCGAATAACAAGTTGGCTAACTCAACCTTGGAAAACGTTTTAATTTTATTTTTCCGCTCCTTTTTTTCATCACAATCGATGTTTCGATAAAAAAATAACGACGCGCCGGGTCGCGAGAATGAGAAATTGATCGCCCTTGAGGCCTTGTATACGCGAAAAATTTCAAAATTTTTCACTTTGTTATCTTTGATTTCTTCAGCTTTAACGATTAGTTAGAAAGTAAAATATACCGAAAATGACGCTTTTCACTATTCATCTTTGAAAGGGTACCGATCAAAAACTGCCGCGTAGAATCAATCAAATTTTTTCACGAGCAAGTCTTGCTGGATCAGCTGTCAAAATATATGATGATCATGCGGTTTAAGTGTGAAGTGGGCTGTCAAAAAATCGAGTTAAGTCCTCTGTTGGTAAACAACGAAATTACTTTTCGAACAATCCAATATATTTCAATAAATACATTCCACTACTACCACTAAAAATAAAAGATAAGGATAAAAATAAAAATAAACCACAAAGAATTCGTGCGTTCTCTGCGGCAGTTCGGGGGTGAGTTTCTCATGCCATCGCGCGCGCGCGCGCGCAGCTTCCGGGCGTGCAGAGTCGCTCGCGGCTTTAGTCCCTCGCCAGCGTCACGACGCGTCGCACGTGTTTCGTTTCTACTCGTTCTACTCGTTCTTCCTGTCGCGAGTCACCACTGTCAAGTGAGACGATGTACAACCGAAACTCCGGCAACTAAAAAAAACCCCCCCCCACCAAAATTGTTCATCTCCCAACCGGAAAGTTCAATAATTTTTTTTATCCGAAGAAAGCAAAAAAAATAAACATTGAAATAATTCACAATTAATTTCAAGTGTTTCAAAAAAATAAATAAATGAATAAACGAAACTCGTGACACAAATGATAATTTGTAAAAATTCTGTGAGTTCATGGATTGCAATTGCAATTCATCGTTCTTTTTTCGTTTGGTTATTTTTTCATTTTTTTTTTGTTCTGTCTTTCGTTACATTCAGAGATTGATCGACGTCAATCGAGTGGCGTGAATTAAAGAACGGATGTGAAAATTCGTGCGACGATAATTTTTACAGTGGCTTTTTTCTTGACATTGCACCGATGGTTAATCATGAAAGTGTGATTGCACTGGACGAGGATACATCGTGAATAATCGTCGGTTATCGAATTAATCCACAACCACATCGACAATACAAAACCCCGTACTCACTCTCATAGTCCTCATATTTATTTTGAATCTGGTGCATCCTGTAACATCTGTGTTGCACTTGTGTCGACGATAAGTGCGAGTCCAATCTATTCCCAAGTGTCTTTGTTTTTCTTCACTTCGGTGCGAATTTTCGTTTCTCTCTCACTCGCTTTCTCTTATTTTCCTATCCTCCCCCCCCCCCCCCCCCCCGCCGGTGGAGCATCGCGTAACAGTGAATCCCGCACGCGTACGACGGATGCTGTAAAGTTTGTTGTTTCAACCGAGCTCTCGCGCTACGTTCTCCCTCTGTTCGGGGGCCGAGCCAGTTATCGGATGAACTACCGCAGTGAAAAACGCAGTGGAAACCGCGGTAGCGGCGACAAAACCTCGATGCAACATTAGTTTCATCGACTCTTTCCACATACGACTGTCGTATGTGTCCTCGAGTTATCCAACACTTAATCACGGACCACGGATTTCTATAACAATAATAATTATCATCACAATAATACATATTCTATGATAAAAAACAAAACAGTGTTTATTGAAAAAAATATATATATATATAAATTGTTCGATCGTGGTTGAAGAAGATTTTTACATCCGTGGGTTTGATCAGCAAACGATATTAATCACCACTTTCGAACCCCAGATCGTTAAATATTCCGGTGAGTAATAGTCGATTAATTTATCCTCGTAACATAATCCTGCAAACCGTTACGCCGAGTGAAACGTGCAAATGGGATTAATGAGAATTCCAAATTGTAACAATTTCGGCGTTTTAACGACGAACCGGGTCACGTTTCGAATCATCAACGAGAATGAGGATGATTGCGAGGGAAATTTCTGTGTTGCGCGGAGAAGAGCGGCGGGGGGAGGGGAACGAAATGGGCAAACTAATCGTTTCCTTATCTGTCGATTCGATAACTCGATAAATCTTCGCTACGTTTGCTTGATGCACACACAAATTCACTGTATACATGTGTCTATATATATATATACATATATCTATATATACGCGGACTTGGATGGGTCACAATGGATAGAACGAGGTGGGAGAGGTTGAGAGTGTTGCGCTGTTAGTACGACGTATCGATGTACGTACCGGTACATCGAGGCTTCGGCTCGTATCGGTGCACCGTTAATTGAATTTATGGAGCTCGGGCTGTAACAGGTAATAACTACCTAGTAATCTCGGGGTTATCGCCCACAGTCTCGGTGATGATAATCCTTCTCCCACCCATCCTTCCTCTTCGCCCCTTGCGCGTCGTACAATATCCGGACAACCGATTCCACGGAATAAAATTAATATCACCGAGCACCGAACTGCGTAACTCGTCCGGCGTACGTTCGGTCGACTCGCCATACGGTGCAGCAGTTAATTGTATTTAATTGTGTTGTTTCATCGTTTTACGTGCTATCGCTTTCACCCTCCTTCTGCCCCGGTTTCACTCACGCTCGACGCTGTTGTTCGTCGCTTTCGCGTGGAAAACGTTTTTGGCGTAAAACGTAAACGAACGATGAGGATTTTGAACGTTGGTACGTTAAAAAGCTATTTAGGGTATCGTGATTGTGGCGAGCAAATGATTTTCCCGGTAATTTTGACTAATTCTATTTCAATCGCAGTCGTGAATCTTTTGTTATTCGAGTGTGAGGATCAAATCAGTTTAGCGAAATTCGTTTTGTATTTTTTGAGGTTAGCTGACGCGGTTGATATTCGAACGTTTCTTGTGCTAAGTATTTTTTTTTTTTTTTTTTTTTTGGGCTTGGTTGAATCGATTGAGATTGATTGGGAATATCGTTTCTTGGAGTATAGTTGCACAGCTGCGGGGATTTTTGTCGTTCGGCGGATTCGAATCTCTATGTTGCACCGCTGCAGGCGGACGAAACGAGAACTATAAATACAGCTTCATCATCTGAGCCCTCCCCCCTCCCCTCTTCGTCCCTGCGAAAGCCGTAACAATTTTCCCATTTTCATGTGGGCTCTAATTACGATTTATTGTAAGAAGTACCTGTTTGCGATCAACTTCAGTCGCATTACAATCGTTTATGCAATGAGAAAACTCATCATTAAAAATCATTCAAAAAAAAATTCTGCAATATCGGTAGACAAAAAAAGCTACGAACAAAGCTCGTTAAATTTGCTGACGTCGGGGGGTGGAATTGAACTTTTGTAGGTGCGAACTTTGGAATTGTTCGCCAGACGGGGTTGAAGAGCGTACGCATGAGAAATTTGTCGTCTGGTCCCAAACTTAGACTTTCGATCGATTCATCACGTTCTTAGTTCGCGAGAGGTAGAAACTACGGGCAGAAAGTAGAATGATCGTGGAGCAAAGATTTTCTCGGACGATAATAGCTACAGACAAACAGGTGAAAGATTAATGAGAAGGATTCGAGGTTGGATCGTGGATGAGGACTCGAGCTCGTTGTAATTCGACGAAATTTTGTTTAATCGAATGAAATTACTGATGTAACATCAATGGAGCTTTTTCGTCGAGTTTCCGTCGGGCTATTTCGGTCCGTCGGTCGTGAGAGGGGTGCGGAAATGGTCTGGATATCGGGTCACCCATCGCGCCATTGCGCACTGTGGTCCGAGAACGAAAAGATTAATTATTCAAGACGATTCCATCGGGTCGGTGTTATCGTGTATATATCTCACTTCTTTTGCTCTCTCTCTCTCTCTCTTACTCTGTACTTTTTTCTCTGCCTATCTCTGTCTTCCTTTCTCATTATTCGTCGGCGACGCCGAGTGCCGGCCGACCGGCACTCGCTATTTCGTATTTTTATGAAATAACGGAAACTCATCATCGCACTGCGGAATCCTCTTAGACAATGATGGTCGTAATATTAATTGGCGAAGAAGCTCATTTAACGGGTATTACGCTATTCTTTTTTTAATTTCATGGACGAAGTTTTAATCGTTGGAATTTAAAGAGGAAGAGCAATTTACGTTCTTTTTCTTTTTGAAACTTTGCAAAATGGAAATATTGAAAAATACGAAAACAAATGAGTTTTTCCGGTTCAACATTTTTTATCGAGCCCGAAAAACATTGAACCAACTTCCAGAAAATTATTCATGCGACCTCACGGGGGACGAACAAATTAATCATTAATGAATTATTTAAAAAAATAGACAAAAGGTGGCGCAGCTTCTATTTTGTAGTGATAAAGGAATAATCACGTGAAGGGGGGGGGGGGGTGCAATGTTGAGAGTAACAAGCTGGTTCTTTACGTGCTATTTGCGTTTGTGATGGAGTTGTGGCTGTTTGTTTTCCGGGACCGTATGTTACCTCAACGGTAAACAAACAAACGCTTGGAATCCATGATTTTGTTTGCTTTTCCATGTAATTTTTCATACACACGTACAATTCGCTCGCACGAAAAATTCTTTCCACCTCGAAGTTTCGAGAAAAAAACTCCGCGTCGCGTACTGCGAAGAATTTTCGATTGTTAACGAACGAAATAACGATGGATAGATCGAAATTTCGCGGTGGGAAAAATTGTCGAAAGTTTTTTCGCCCAACGAAATTATTCGCGCGAATACAGTGCCGTTGAGACGGAACGGCCGTGGCCGGATTTGTGATGTAAAGGCTCCGACGATTTGACTTTTGGAAAGTTCGTCCGTGTGTTGCGGAGCGAACCCACCGGGTGGATATTAATTTACGCGAATATTTCATCCTCCTCGCTGGTTGAAAAGTAAACAGGTTGAGGGTAGCAAATTGTGATAAAAGATCAAATTTTCGTTGCCACCCGGCTTTTGGCGTGAAATTTTTACAGCCCGTTATCAAATCAACAGAATAATCTACGGCATCCGGTTTTAACGAATATGCGCGAATATTTGCAGAGAGGGAACAAAAACTTGCGGAGGCTGGATTGCACGCGGCGTAAAAAAAAAAAAAAAAAAAATAAGATTAAAAAATTCAGCGCGGAAGTTTGCCAACGGAAACGAGAATCTGCCTCCTATATACATGCATATGTTGCTACATACCTTTATATATATATATATATATATATAGATTTGCTTCATCTTTGATGAAGCAAAAAAAACATTTTTATTTTCCAACGTATAACAATGTAGCTTGTTAATTATTTGCGATGCACTAGAAATGTATTCGTAACTTCATCTTTCGCGTTGAATTCAATCATTTTCGATTCGGCATTGTAAATTGACGAACAGTTTGAACAAAATATATATATTTTTTTTTAACAAGGAAAAAAAAGTTTTTTAATCCCACAATTTCGTTAATTTTTTAATGCACAATTTTTCACAGTTTTTTAATTATTAAAAAAAAAATGTTTCAAGCCAAACGCAAACATGAGCACACTGAATATCATCCGATACCAATTAATTGTGATCCCGTTCCGCATATTCGTTATTAGTTTGATACAAAAAAATGTAGTTTGATATTCACAACGGCTTCATAATCGCGAAACATATTTTTGGTTAACAAAAAACGGCGCGGTATGGAAGCACGTAGAAACGTATAAAAAGGAAAACAAATGTGGTCGCAGATATGAATGCGATTTATTATGCGAAGTGAGTCCGCGGTATCGCGATCAAAAGAGCACACAAGTGCGTTGCGAATACAAACCCACGATAAAAAGTTGAGCCGGTAGAATTGTCGGTTAAATTGGAAGAGAGTAAAGAAAAAAAAAACGACGAAGGCGAAGAAGAAAAATAATATTAATTCGAAGAACGTAGGTAGGGTGTGGTTGGTTGTGCGAAAAGTAACATGAGGGGGTTGGAAAGTGTAGCTTTTGCGGCGTGATGCTAAAGGACAAGCCGTGAAAGCCGAGCGGCGGAAAAAAAGAAAGAAAACGATGAAAATATAGTCGAGCGGGGAGTAAAAAAAAAAAGTGTGGCAAAGCGTGGCAAAGGAAATTTAATGAAAACAAGAAGAGAAAACTTGTTTTCTCGTTGAATGGGGTTGGAAAAAATCGAAACTCACCATAACGCAGAAAGAGCACGAAACTCCGAGTGTGAGTAAAAAAAAACGAGGACGAAGATAGCGCTTGGAAAACGCTATATATATAGATATATGAAAGAGTGGACCAAAAGTGCAATAAGCCGGGGAAAATCTAGCGGACCCCGTGGTTTTTCTCTACCGTTTATGGCTCGTGTCCGTCAGAAATGAGAAGAAAGTGAACGCGTGGGATACATCGACGAGCTTTTTTCCTCGAGCTTTTCGTCCTCCGCAAGTCCGATACGACTGCCCAGAACCCAAAGAACCCGAATCTCCGTGTTTTGTCGAGTAAATAAAAGTTGCTGCAATTTTCACATGGAAAAATTATTTTCCTCGAATCGTCGGAAAATTGCGGACAACCCGGATTGACCCTCTTCTCGGTCTCACTGAATTTTCCACTTCTTTCCTCGTGAATCCGAGTATTTGTGTGAGCGTATGTTGTTGTTTTTTTTTTTTTTTTCAAGTTTTTTCGCTATCGTTTTCTTCTTTCTTTTTTCAGCGAAGCATCTTTTTCCGACCTCGTGTTTCGCAACGTGACCCGTCCCGCATTTATTGTTTTCCGCAGCGTGCCACGCCACATGCCCGGTGTATTCACATCCGCGTATGTACTTGCGTTGCACCGTACGATGTCTGACGATGGCGTATAAAAGGAAATAAACGAATTCTCTTGCGGATTTAACAGCCCTTAGCGATGCATCGCATATTTTTATTCCTTCCTTTTCGTCTGTTTCAATTATAATTGTGTTTCATTCAATAAGAAATTGTTCAAATTCTTCGACGTACAATTGAGAAACAGGTTTTACCAAAACTCCAAATATCACCATTTCATTTTCATTCTAATTCGAATTTTAAAAAAATAAAGAATAAAATATTCGACTCAAACGAAAATCGTTCCCGGTGATTGCATTGAAGTCGGGAATTAATTGTCCGAATCGGAAAAATTGTTGAAAAATGAATAAAAACGGATGAAGAAAAATACATAAAGTGCATAAAGTTCCAATTCAGCGACCGCAAATCGAAGTGAGAAGCAAATCGAGGCCATTAGTTCGTGATAATACACCGGCGCTGTTGCATTAAACCTCCCCCTTTAAGCTGGCGCTATCAACCCCGCCACTTATTCGTTCCGGCTGAGCGGTACCCCCGCGCCGCTCGAATATAGCACACGTGAGCGTTTTGCGGTAAATTATTCACTCCCATGCAACACGCGGAGCTGGCGTGACCCCCCGCGAGGGATGCCAATGGCTCGTGTACGACGATTTTCGAAACGCTGAGAATAAAACGGGAACGAAATTACCATAACGGCGGTAGCGTGAAAAAGAGAGGAAGAGAGGGAGATAGAGAGAGAGATAGAGAGAAGAAGATACACGGAATATGTTCGAGAGATGAGGAGGTAACCCGGATGGAAAGCCGCATCCCGGTGGGTATAATATGTTTTTGAAAAAAAAGGGGGGTTGCGTGACGCTGTCACCCGTCGTGACACCAGAAGGGTGATTGTATGGTTATTTCCATCATCCGTTCTTTTGACTCTGAATCATCTAACCCGCAGACACGATTGCGGGTTTCGAACCCGGCTCAAAAAGGGTGTTTGCCTAAACTAATTCGTTTCGCCCCTCGGTGATCCAGTCGTTCCTAAGGGCGGAAAGGAAGTAGGAGCAGAGAGATAGGGGTGAGTGAGGAACGTGATCCAGCTTCGCAGAACGCTCCGTCGAATTAAATGAAGGATCGAGCATTTTATCACGTCCCTGCTAGGGCCTCGTACGAAAAAATGTACACCCCTCCCTTGCGTCAACCCTTCATCCCAGCAACGATCACGTTCGACAAGACCCCATAAACCCTGAAATTCGAGTCGTTGTAAAGTTATGCCCCTCACAAAAAAAAAGAAAGTAGACAAGCCACGAGAAAACAAGACGAGGGCGATTGCCCATAAAAGCCGATTAGTCCCGTAAAAATAAAAATGTTCATCGCGGAACCGAGGGTTGACGAATGGGTTATCACGTACAACAACAATGGTATCGCAATAATGCGATTTATGGCGGATTGATAAAGCAGGAGAGCTGACGGGATGCACGAGCCGTTGACTATCTTCGGTTTTAAATCTCCTGCGGGGTTCAAAAGACTTCGTCCAGAAGGGGTGAGTCGTTAGGGTTCTCAATACTCGTGTAATAACCTGTGCAATGTCTTACGCGTCATCGTCGATTTGTTTATCTTGCACCAACGTTGGCCGCGTGACTCACGTCTTGCGTACATCATTCCCAATTCGCTACTAACCCCTGAATGACGAATCTCCAAGGGGCCGAAGCGACGACGGAAATCCACCCCCGTACGGCAACCATAATCACGTCTATTTGCGGTGTCCACCCAACACCCCCACGAGTAACAACCCCCTTCGGTTGTACTCCACGAAAGACCTCCGAAAAAAAAAAAATCCGTCATTGGCTCGCTCGGTACACGCGAGAATAAAATATGCAAGTCCCGGTGCCGTCTGGCCTTCGCTACCCCCTCGTTGCAACAAGAAAAAAAAAAAAAGGATGATCCAACGGTTCGCATCTGTTGAATCTTGTGACATACAGATATAGCGACCAGTTGTGGCGACGCGCGGTTGCGCTACGTGTAGTCTCCGGGAAATATATTATATATTCGTGGGTCATCCCTCAGGACCGTCCTTCCCCTCCTCACGGTCCCAAACCCTTGGGCGACGGTCTCCGGTGCAGCGCCGTCGTGCGAAACGACCGTCCGACTGTTCGAATCGGGCAAACGTTAGGTGGAAATCGACCCGCGGTTAGTCACGCGTGTCGAATGGGAAACCTAAACAGATTACTCGCTGATTGGCCCCGGCTAGCGGGTTCCTTCGGTAACGGCTGGTGCTTTCTCCATCTCCACGTTTCTCCCCCGGCTCGTCCACCCCCTGCACCCCCTGGTCGCCGTGTTTTGGCATCGCCCACCCCTTCGTTGGCTCCTACGGTAGCGGCTGGTGCCTTCTACATCCCTCGTTTCTCCCCATCTCTGCCCCCCCCCTCCCTCCGTACGCTTCCTACCCCTATGTTTTGGCATCTATCCCCCCCCCCCCCATCGACGATCTTGTTCTATGGCATTCACGTCGTAATGTATGTACTTGTCGTCGAAACCTCGACAGATGTGCCGACTAATTTTCCACCCTCCCTCGGTTTCGCAACCCTCGCGCTTACACGTATCATCCCCTTGCGCATTCTCGCACTTCCCATTCTTCTTTTTCCGTAGTTTTTTTTTTTTTTGTTCTTTGTTCTTTCGACGTTCCCTAGAGTTGGTTTGAGGGAGCGAGGCCGGTGCGGCTGGACCGCATTCTGCAGACGAACGGTATGCGTTTAATGGTCAGGACCGGGCTGGGCGGGTCGCGGGGGGAGGGGCGACGAGGGTCCGTGCCGAATTCCTGATCGCGAAACCCGAACGGCGGTGCGAGAAACCGCATCGCATCCTCGAAACCTTTCTCGAAACGAGCCATGGACGCGAGAAAATAGGGGGTTGCTCCCTGCAGAAGTGATATTACCTCGGTGATAACGATTTCCGTATCTATTATTGCCTGTACTCAATGGCCCGAGAATTTCGACTGAGTCTTATCGTTATCTCGAAATAAATCCTAAGAGTCTGATCATGGTCGGGATTATATCAGATTTGGATATTTCGTGACGCGGGGAATCGTAATTAGAAACTTTACGAAGGAAAATTGGAATCTTCGAAGAAGAGAAATGAGAGAACTCGAATTGGGAAGAATATCGTTCGGTAAATCAATCGTCGCGTATAAATAAATGTTGAAAATAGCCAGCATCAACGTCGTTCGGGAGAAATGAGATGTTGCGACTTCGACGTTCTATGATCGAACGTTGAAGGAAATTATAGAGCCTCGTCTCCACGAAAGTGTCGCATTGTGATCGATTTCCAATCGAATAAGCGAGCTCTGAAACTGCAAGGAATAATCTATAAATGTGTCGTACAATAATAGAAACAATTCTTCCATCAACTATCTCACAATCAAAGTTTTCCGGAAAGTTCGGATAAAAAAATCTTTTGAAGTTTTCGAAGGCAAATAATTAAATTAGAATGTTACAACGAATTCTTTACTCAAAGCTGCAATCTCGAAACAAAGCAAGCAATTTATTTCGATTGATTATTTTCGATTTCAACAAAACCACGGCCTTGTAACTATCAAGAACATTTTTTTAAATTACTTCTGCATACGCTCACGCCAAATAATTGTATGAAAGAATGGAAAAATCCGTACACAGAAGAATCCTGCTCGATGAATGAAACTTCAGGTCGAAACAAATATTCCTAAAATCTTTCTCTCACAAACGTCGTTCACCGTTCGTCCCTGACTCAGTCAAATCTCGATTCAAATATCTTTCTTTCCAACCAAACTGCATATTCGTTCATCGCGTCTTCGGGATCTTTCGTTTCTTCCAAGAATATCTCACGTGAAACACGGACGGACCTTGAGTGACGGAAAGTAACCCCCGGTCGGTTCTCTCGCGCTCGCGCTTTTTCGCATCGGTCTCAGCTCGTCGAAACTAGGCGCCTTGTGAATTATTCTCTTTGACATCTACGTTCGGGATAAAATCCGGGTCCAACGTGTAAGTGTACACTCGCGGAGTGACCGTCTACTTCCGTCGGAAAGCTTGAGGGGATATCCGTGGAGCGGCTACGAGGAAAAAGCGTATACGAACGACTCTTCCAAAACGAATGCAGGTCGCTACGAGCTCGGAAGCTTTTCCGAGCTTGCGAGAGATCAAACGTCGGTTCTGCGATGCACACCCTCTTTCTCTCTCCCTCTTTCCCGGCCCTAGCCCCATGGGAGACTGACTTTTGCCGCGTGTAACAAATTTTTCCGTTCAATGTTATTTCTCGAGACAGTTTCGGAATCTCGAACAAAGCCAATTTCACGAATCTGTTTTAGTTGACATTTTTAGATTATGCAATTTCCCATTGCCGTCCCCGCTAACCCCGGCCTGGATTTCGACAAAAAAAAGCCCCAACTGTTACGACCACGTGGGCTTAGGTAAATGTTTGTGTCCAGCCCCTGTGCGGAACGTATCAAAGATTTATGGAAAATTTATGTTATCTCCGAAGCTTCGTTGCGTTGTTCACCCCCATCGTTCCTCCCCCTTCCTGGCCTTCGCCGTCGCCTCGATGAAAAACCCAATCTGTTCCACTGTCAGGGGACGCGCGAATCCCCCCAATCACGTACCATCGCATTAGATTACGTGTAATTACGATTTATCTTCGATGTAACGTTTCGACTCGGATTGTCTTCTTAGTCATCGAATTATCGTTTTCGTTGTTTTTTTGTTCTATTCGTTTTGGTTGTTTTATCGCTTATCCGAGTTTATTGTATTGCGTATGGGATGCAACGACATTGAGGGTTGTTTGAGGCAGGGTGAGAGTGGTTAGATGATATCTGACAACAATTCATTGGATTTCGAGTTATTTTTCGAATGGTTTTCGATTCGATGGATTATGGATTATCCATGACTGTCGTCTTATAGTGATTTATGTCGTATTGATTTATCGCGATTCGGCGATAAGACTCTCGATGTATTATGGAGATTCATTGATAACCCATCAAGAATACCAGAGAAAATCCCGCTAGACGAAAACGTACGAAATAAAAATAAAAAAGAAAACTTTGTCGCGGTTTTCTTCAATGTTCGTGCGCTCGATGAATCTTAAACGACGAGGTTTGAACGTTCCCGGGGTATGAATAGCGAGAGATCTTCGCGGACACGGCAATACTGTCTAAAACAACGAGAGAAGAACGTGAACGATGAACGAAACTCGTCGGTTAATTCAAACGAATGGAAATACGTTGAATCTAATGGAAAACATAGCCAGACGGTTGTTTTCATTGCATTCACTCTCGAATTCGCCGCACCGGAAATTGTCTCATCCATCCTTTTCCGTCTCTTTTCACGTCTTCGCTCTCGATCGAAGTCAGCATCCTCGCTCTTTCTCACCCCTCTTCCCGTCGTCTCGTTTTCCACTCGCATTTGTCAACGTGACGTTACTGCGCGAAACGTCGGTTCGAGTTCTCATTGTTTTCTCACGTTTTAATGACTCTCCCGTCTCGCGAAACGTCTCGATTGTCAGAACGAACAACGATTTAAACGTTGAAAAGTTGCTAATTAAGCTTGTATTACGACTCGACAGCTTTTACTTCTACATTTTCTCTGTTTATTTTGTTCTTCCCGTCCTCTGTCCTGCCCCGACCGCCCCAAACCGCTTCCCTTATCCTCGAAGGTTTCGAGGGCAAGGTTCTACGAGGTCTGATATTCAGCGAGCACAGGACTCTTTTACATCGATCCGTGACCCGAACCCCCGGGTAATTCCGAAGCAAGATGGCAAAACCGAAGACGACGAAGGAAGACGACGTGAACGACATCGAATCTAGTAACGCTTGCACGCGAGAAGGGGATGAACCCATCGATCAGATATTAGGATTAGGTTAATCCCATTCGACTGGGACACGCCGTACCCACTTCGGGAACTGGAAGGGCTTATCGCGATTTTGTGCGGTTTCATCCCCTCGCGAGCCGAACACGACGATGAGATAGCCGGTGGCAAGACAGAAAGCTAGTTGGCCGTGAGAGCCAATCCCGTACTTCCAACTTCCACCCCTCCCGCGACGTTATCATAAGTCCCGCGCCGGGTTTTCGTGACCCGACGAGGTGGTCGGACTTTCGTATCGAGAATCGTCATTGAACATTCGTTCCGCTCGAATTTTCGTTGAAATCCGGAGAACGAAGGTGGAAAGTGAAATAAATAAGACGGAAAATAAATATGGATGAAAAGAGAAGAAGAAATGAGGGACGTAAGACGACGGAAATATTTTTCTTCTTGGCCGTCTGCTTATTGGACCGTGATAATGGAGAAATACTCGGGGGAAAAAATGACGTTTGACTCGGATGCGAAAAGAGATCTTTTTTTTTCTTTGTGAAGGTTTTGCAGGAGGAAAAGGGCTGCTCTTGTGCGGTCCTCGACCGAGGTATGTTGCTGAGATTTTTATTTTGCGTTTTTTTTTCTTATTTCGTGCTTCTGCTACTCTGCTAGTCACGATAGATTGACTTGTAATGTTTTATTCACTCGGACTCGCGAATATCGTTACTGTTTTTATTATCTTTAAATTATAATAATAATAATAATAATAATTATAATAATTATAATAATAATTATAATAATTATTATTATTAATAATAATAATAATAATAATAATAATAATAATTATTATTATTATTATTTGTAGTCTCAACGCTAGATAGAGGAATTTTCCGCTACTTTGTAGTGCGATGAAATGAGCTGCTCCTCTTTTGATGTCCCATGATTGAAAATTCTGGAAAATTATTAAGTCTCGTTTCAAAAGAAGCATTGCACCGCGATCGATTTTTTATCAAATACAAGAGGTGGAGCTTCTGAAGCAGGAGAAAATAACTTACAAATCGATAATCTGGAAAGGCGGAACATGGACAAGAATGTTACAACGAATTGAATTCCGCAAGCTCGAGACGATTGAACGAATTGATTTTCATTAATTATTTCCGATTCAGTTAGAGCCGCAACGGTGTAACGGCAAGGAAATCTTGTAAATTTGTCATTTGACATTCAACGACAAATTGTGGACGCGGCTGAAGCCGTTCATTATTAATTCCACTGAATATTTCGGAAGCACTTTATCGGAATCTTAAATAATTCGATCGCCGACGAATAATTCAATTTTTGAACGATTTTCTTTAGTTTAAAGTCAGTTCCGAATTATTTTTATTCGATGCGAACTGTTCAAATTTTTTTTTCAATTCGATGAAAACGTTTCAGAATTTTTTCTTAATAATGAAAATGGTTTAATATTTTTTTTTGTTTTATTCTGTTTCTTTTTTTAAATGTCACGCCTTCTTCAATTTCGTTGATCGTCAAAATTAGACAGCGAGTATGTCGATATCAAACGACGTAACTGATTCACGGAAGGTTTTTGGCGATGGCGAATGAATACGAAGATCCTGGCACAGCGATTGTTACAGCAATAGAATGCACCGCATCGGGGCACGCGAATTGATTCGGCGATTTCACGGTCTCGTTTCAATTCGGGTTCTCGAGAATTCGCGAGGATGGGACGGCGTCTTCTCGTTTTTCGTGCGAAAAGTTCTTATCTCGGGAAACAGTCTGATCCACCGTGAGATATTGGATGATGTCGCCGGAGACGCGAGAAGCTACGTCGGGACGCGAAGCTGTGAGACGAGAAAATTTCGTCCGGCATTATTATAATTTCTGAAAGCTTCGTTCCGTGACACTTTCGACATTTTATGAATATTTTACGATACTTGTTTATAAACTCGCGTCGATTTTACCGCTGAAGACAAAATCAACCGTTCTTTTCGATTATGGTGGATGACGATTTTAAAAAATTTCTTGTGAGGATTTTTTTTGTGATCTCATCTTCACGTTATTTATTTTTGCTTACGTATGGAGGGAGCGATATGGAGACATTGGATGATGAAAACGTCTTCACAAAAATCTCATCATTATCTTTGTTTTATATTTTTCGGGTTATCATCAATCTCCATTTCATATTTTTCGGTCATCAACCTGCGTCTGTATTGCAAATTTCATCTTAACTCGAGTAAGAAAATAATCTATAGCCTATGTATTAGCCGGATATGCAATTGAGCATATAAGAAATCCAAAAATAATGAAAACGTATAATATTCAATTTAATATACTATAATAATTTGTCAAAAATTTATTTATATCGTATATAAATAACCTATATATGGAATGGAAGATATTAAGTTCATACACAGTCTATATATGCCCAATTCAATATATATATATATATTAAATATATAGACCATATATAATTTGTTTACTTGGGAAAAGGTAAACAAATAAAATACTTGGAAGACTGTGACATACAGACGGACGGACGGACGGTCTCACCGAAACCCTAAGAGTTCCCCAACAGCTATGGAACTCTGAAAACGAGCTTTCGAGCATTATGCGGCATGCACGGCTGCGGCTTGCAAGCTGCAAGCTTCAACGTGCAACCGATTTTCGCTGCGTTTATTTTTTTATCTCTGTTTCTTCGCTCCGAACACTTTTGTCGGGGTAACGAAAGAGAGGCTGGAATTGAAACCAGTGCGATACGTTACATCGTTATGTTTATACAAGATCGTATCGATCTGTTTACCCAAGGGCTTGGTATGCATGAAAAAGCAAAAAGTCTTTTTCACTCGTCGTTGAATTTTTTTTTTTTTGTCTTCAATCTTCTCGCACTCGCGAGTACTCGCGTGTACGTTTTTTTATCGTCTTCGCTATTCTACCGAACGAACCAACCACGCGCAAGAAACGACGAGCGTTATGGAGTCGCTCGCATTGAAATTTTTCAGAATACAAATTTCTCGTTTTGTCCGTGAATCGCGAAGAGTTTTATTTATCGACCGTTGAAATCGTTGTTGAATATATATTTCATCTCTCGTTGGTGCGAACGGGCAATAAATACTCGTGTTTTTTTCTACATCTTCTTTTTCATTTTTTTTTTTTTCGCGCGTCAGCTTCCAAAGATCGTTTTTCAATGCTGCTACCGGCAACGGAAACGCGAAGCTGAATGATATTTCTTTTTATTATTACGTTCTTTTTTTCTTCGTCGCGGAATGAAGAAGAAATTGTATTATTAATTCTTCTCCAATTCAACGAATTATTATCGTTATTGAATTATTGTTTTTTTTTTTTCCGTTTGCCGTTTATTCGTCCTCCGGCAAATCTTTCTACATCCGATATGGACCAATGTTGTTGTTTATCAAAATTCCGAACAATATCTTATCGACGATAAATCAATATCCTGTCTCCTGGAAAACACAATTTCCGTTGTTTTTTATCACGACGGTATCGAAGATAAATCTTCGAAAATTTGAGTTTCGGGAAATTCGATGAAGTCATTTTATCGATGAGTCGACTATACGAGTATCCAAAGCCGAATATTGCGCTCGGGATGGTTTCGAACGTTCGCGAGAAAGCTACTGACTTCGATAATGATGATTCATGACAATAATCCACAGGCAATCGGGTCCGGTATATTCGATGAAAATTATCGCAACCGAACCGAACACGAGATTATCACGCTAGCGTGCACATACGGACGAACGATATCAACGGGTCGTACGGAATCCCATAATCACGTTAGAATCACTCGGACGGCTGCGCAACGAGGTTGAATGCATGGGCGACGCGGATAAGAAGCGGACTCGTATGCTTCGGAACGGAGAAAAAACAAATTTTACACACTCGGTTGAGGTTCTCTGATTTCTTCGATAATCTGCTCGTCCGCGGATTACTGAGAAAATTGCAATTATAAGAATTACAGAAATTACATCGACGTTGCGTTTTCGCTTTCAATTTTTATAAATTTGATTTTTCGTTTATTTCTCGTTCTCCTTTAATTCATATTCTGTTAATAAATAAAAAAAATTACAAATTGACGAGACTATGATAAAAATCACTGACTATAGGATTTACAAAGATTATATCAAGGTTTTTTTTAAGATTAAAAAAATATAATTGTTAAACACTATTTTTACGAGGATTTATATCGTGTAAGTAAATTGAAAAATGTTTCCAAATGTAAAACTACGATGTGGAAAATCACCTACAAGAGAAATAAACTCAAAGTTTCGCATTTTTATTCCCACGAGGATTCACATTTCTTAAATAATCAAACAATCTCTATATTAACAGTACTACGATATAAAAAATCGACGATCATAAGAATTACAAAAATTACATCGACTAGAAAAAAAAATAATTATTTTCCCATTTCAATTCCACCGATCAATTAATTCCCTAAATTTCAAAATTCCTTTCACCCTCGATCATTCACATTCTCCGAATGAATAAAAAAAATAAACTCCCTCATCGACCACCCGACGATGTGTCAAAAGGGTCGATAAAAACCGAGGAATCGGGAGACGCGGTGACTACGAAGAACAAGATAACGGGAATATATCCGACGGTGCGAAATGGTACGGAGCCGATAGACGTCGACCCTGGCGAGCGGTAACGACACGCGCGGGGTTTCCTATATTGCACGTTGAAAATATAGGCTGTAGCCAGTACGGCAGTTATGATTAATAACGCCTGTACGGAGTGCACGGCCTCGCGAGGCCGCGCGTGCGCTCGTGTGTTTACGTGTGTGTGTGTGTCAGCGTGTAAGCTAGGGTAGATACCGGAGTTACCGAGACCTTTGTGCGACGTCACGGAGGCTTTCGCTACAAACACGGTCGCTCGCCAGTTCCGAACTCACCCTACGGGCTTTCGCAGTATCAGGGAAGCAATAAAACACATTCTCCATCGTGGAGAGCAGTGGACGGGTTAGCATGGCCCATGGAGCCTGGTATTGGTCGGACCGGATGTGGTATAGGTGTTCAATATCGTCTCCGTGCCTTGGACCACCCCTTTTCGCCCCTCGGCCCCCCCCCCCCCCCCCCCCGGGCCCGAACCGACCCTCGTCGGACGTCCCGGACTGCGCTGGCCAAACGGTTTTCTCTTTAACATCCCCTCGTTCGCTTTCTCATACACACCTACCGTGTTTCACTCATATTACACGCTGTCGTCGTCGATGTCGTCGTCGTAACCGTTGCCGTCGTCTCGACGTTTCGAGTTAAAGTAGCGAACGTGCCAAAGCACACCGTGCTTCTCTACAACGCGGGACAAACGGTGAGAAAGCCACCCCCCGCCGTTCTTATGGACCAAAACGGGCGAACAACGAGTGGGCTGTGATTTATTTCCGCAAATTGCGAGGAAACGAAGAGAAGGGAAGGGAAATAAGTGGGATCGACCAATACGACGATTAAGAATTTGGATGTGTGGAGAATCGTAAAAATTGATTATGTGCAAGTCCGATACAGACGTCGGCGAACATCAACGAGTAATATATTATGGTACGGATATAGATTGACGTAGGAATGCGAGCAATTTTGAAATTACATTTGTCTTTGGAGAATTTTTTTTCGGTAGGTAATTAAATAACGTTGCGGAAATTCACTGATTGACAGATATTTTCATCGACCTAATGAGAAAAAATCTTTACATTCGATAACGAATTTATATCGATGGATTATCAATTTGATATCAAACGAAGTTTATACTCGAAATTTACGCGGACGAAGACGCGGACAACCACTGATATTTATATACGTACGTATGGATATATTCCCATGCATATACATTTCTCTAACAATCGAAATTTCAGTTGGCTAACCGTAGTAGAATTTCGCGACGATTCTCGCCAAGGTAATTACTGCGTTCACGAGTCCGCGTGGTATAATGCGCGGATGGCCGTTCTCGCTTCGAATCCCATTCTCGAAATATCAATTTGTGCTCCATGTACCGTAGCTTTACACGTGTTTCCACGCGTACCACTCTACGCCCATCCACTGCCCCCAAGCTGCTGTACCTTTCTCACCCGAATGCGCTTTTCCTCTCAGAAATATCCGATGAAAACCGTTACTGCAATTTCAAGTTTCACGCGGAAATTCCGCTTCGTCCGACCGAAACGCGAAACTCGACGTGAAACAAGAAAAATTGCGGTTAAATCTTGTAACTGGGTGCTCATTTTACTTCTTTATTTACTTCATCGCTCACTCACTTTTTTAACTCCGGTATAATTAAATTGTGTTCATTAATTTTTTCGTGATATTTAATTGATTTTTAGAGCTTTTTTAGTAGAAGAAATAATTTAAATGTTTTTATATATATCTTGTACATAGCTTTGCAACGTTTGTTGAATAAGTAAAATGCTTTTTAATCCATTTTGTTTTAACTAAACGCTGCCGTCATTTCAATTTATCGCCGTCCTATTTCCGATCCACTTCATCGTGTTTTCGTTTGCCCATGGAAAACGTCACTGATGGAATTATTCGTTTTCAATCGCATTTCTATGTGTGACCGATGTTGAGCTCTTTGCAGAATTTCAAAGGTTTGACCCATTTCAAAGCATAAAAGCATGTTTTCGAATCCTTAGAAATAGAAGTTTGTCACGTTTGCGCTTGCCGAGCAGAGAGGGGTCGAGGGTGCAGCACGTGGTACGTGAAATTTCACGATCTCGATTGATCTTGACCACCGAATAATTGCCACAAACATAGGCTCGACAAAAAATAATCGAAAAGCTTCCCCTTGAATATCCAACCCCATTTCGAAGCCAATAAAAACTACGAAAAGTATATTTTCAAAATTCCGAATCTTTCATCATATTCAGTTTTTCTTTTTTTTTTTATATTTTCGCTGAATGAAAATAATTGGCCATTAATGTACGATTAATTAATGCGAATTCTATAATTTTATGAAATGAAACATTAATTGCCGGCCGTTAAATCGGCAATACGGTGAAAATGATCAAACGAAAATTTGCAATATGGTTGGCTGGGGATTGTCAATACAGCGGAAAGCGCGTTACCGCGTGAAATATCAGCTTTGGTACTCTTTTTACCGGCTAATGATGCCAGAGAAAAATTCTGCAAAGATCACGTTGCCATCAGCCAGCGTATAAATTTCTCTGGTTGCTGATAAATGTATATTTCGTTACCGAATTTTTTCTTTACACGCATAGTGCACATACGGGCATTCGAATGTACGTCTGTTGCAGGCATTTGCAGGCCACCCCTTTGCCCACCCCTCCTCTCTCACCCACGGCCGCTGCTTTTGTGAGCTTTTGTTCATTTATTTTTCCGGATATGTGTACAGACTCGAACCTTCGGGGCAATTTTTCCGCACTAATTCTACATTGTAATATATCCGAACAATTTTATTTCATACAATACAAGCACGCGGTATTTCATTTTCTGCTCGTTCGTTATAATTCACGTAATGGAATTGAGATCTTTATTATTAGCTAATTGAATTCAATTTGATCTGACTAAATACCTTGTTTCGGATTTATTACTTCTTGATCCATTCGGCGAGACTCGGCGGAGGAATTTAATGGATTTTCCATGGATTAAGGGGTTATATCGAGTTGTTTATAAAAATTACGGGATTTCCGTGACTTTTCAGCCATGTTGACATCATTTTCTAAGAATACACTTCACAGTATCGATTACAACATACATTGAGGCACTTACATGAATTTTTTCATAAAAATTCTTTTTATTTGGGGAAAATTATTGCCGTTGTTGCAAAACATCTTTTTTATGATCATTTGCAGGACTTAGCAAAATTCTTGATTCTAAAATAATTCCGCTGACCTTAAAAATCAAAATTCCGCTGAGCCCTCCGTTCACGGAATGCGTTTAACATTATACTAACGAAAACTTATTGGTCTTTTTATTTCTTATGAACTGATCCAGATAAGCACTTTAATATATGATAAAGTTGATGCTGCACAGTGTATTCTAATAAAATTATGAGAATCTAGCTGAAAAAAATCATGAAAATCCCTTAAACTTTACGCAACCAACTGGATATAACCCCTTAACGAATCATATGATCAAACACGTAATTTTCTACGTTGATAGAGTGTTCTAATTAACGTCCCGTTAACGTCAAAGCCTCGCAGCTCTTCCGCGGATGCAACGATGGATTGAAAACTTTGTTTTCACTCCTCCGAATACTAGTTGATGATTAGCGCGGTACAAATTCACGGTTCTCTCTGTTTGCACGAAGTTCCGAAGCTTTCTATCATTCGTCGGAATTACGATAGAGAAATCCTCGAATTAATTGGTTGGACGACAATGTCGGATGTCGCAAATGGAAATTGTCGAGATAACGTAGCGAACCGTCAATGTGGGACGGAATGTGGAATTTTTCGAGGGTCAATGGAGTGTGGAGAAAGCCATCTTTGTTGTCCGTTTTAGATCGAGAAATTTAACAATTTGCGAGTCTAGAGAGTCTCGACTGTATTTGAATGGCTCTGACGTAGTCGAGGTCGTTGAACGATGCTCGAAAGTGCTACGCCAGCACATTTGGATTTCAGTAGAAATAGTAAATCGCTGGTCGGACTCACACAGAATTATAGACACGTACAAAGCATTTGGATGAAAATTTTATATTTCTTAAGATATTAATTATCAATTGATCAATTAATCAATTAAATTCGATTGCAATTTTTTTAACTAAAAATTCACGGTGCATAAAAAATATACAAAATTTTATTTATCCTCTTGGTTGAATAAAAAATGATTACTTCCGGATCATTAAAAGACCAATTACTATTTTCCGTTCTATTTCAATTTCTTTTTCATCAATCAATCAATTGGATTTAATTACATCTCTATTTAACTAAAAATTCATGTGCAGCTCACCGTCGATGGGTCTACGTAATAAATATATAAAATTTTGTACATCCCACCGGCTAATTAAAAAAATTATTACATCCGAATTTGCAACTAAACTCACACGCAGCATCTTGGACGACATTTCATCGTAATTGATTGCACAACGTTTACAAACAATATTGGATCGGTTCGGTCAACGTCGGGTGGTTTTGAAGAAGGTCGGGTGAAATTGCGCACGAACGATACGTAAATCAATTTGACCGCTGGGCAAACGTCGCGCTGGGGCCGGTAGGGGGCGCGGTTCGTACGATTCGAGCGATAAAAGATTAATAATAATGGCTCGACGGGTCATAATTAGGCGGTTGCTGTGAGAGAACAGGTCAAACGGGGGTGGAAATAAAAAAACCCCGCACGAAACGAACGCCCACGTGGACCCCTCGCACGCGTTATACGAGAATATAACTCAATCAAATTTATTGGATGGGAAAGGTCGAGGTACGATCACAGCCGTGTGATGTACTTCCGGCATCGGGCCTGAACGACAATGAGAAGAAAAAGGGAGAAAAAAATATGAAAACAACGGAAAAACCGAAGTAAAGAAATAAAAGAAAAATTTGTAAAAATATAAATTTCGAGTTTAATCGAGATTCGAATTGTGTTATATACAATGACGGATTCTTGGAAAAATCCGATACCAGATGAAATTGACGCGTATGGACCTTACTTCAACGATAAAAATATATACATATATGCGTAATGCCGCGCTTACACCCTCTGACGATAATCTTAGAATTTATTCAAAGAATCTTCTATGTCTGAAAGCTGCCGAATTCATTTCTTTCAGAAAAACCCACCATGACATATATATCGTAGCTGTGAGCTTTACCAACCCACAGCGAATTCCCGCATATATTTTCCGTGTACTTAGCGCCATCTCACCTTAACTTTTTTTTTTCATTCTTTCGCCCCTTAATAGCAGGTTACACGGTGTCTCGTTTAATATGCAAATTCGTTTGAGAAATACCGTCCGAACGTAGACCAAGCCCAGTGCCACCTCTCAAGCGTGCGTGTACTTATGATTAGTGTATTAAAAGGATAAGGGTCGTAAAAGCAAGGGCCGGAGATTTTCGTCCGAAGACGTTAAACATTTAGAAAATAAATAACCCAAATAAATCCATTGAATAAATGAATTCTCACGTATCATTGAAAGTCCAACACTTGGATTTTAAAGTAGAAAACATTTTCATCCAACCACAGTCGATAGAATTTATAATCCACCCTCAAGTTTGACGCATAAAATTATTTTACTTCAGTTATACCATCTCGATTAATTTTGACTCTCAAACGCTGCATTATTGCCGTTTATTTTTCTTTTCTTTCGAATTTCCTTGTGAATTAATTAATTTTCTGGATATTAACGGAGATCTTGTACGAGAGAGCAAGAAGCTCAGCGGAGCTTGAGATATTGCGAAGTTATAAGGCTGTATAAAGGAACATGGCGATCCATTCTCCGTGGAACGGCGGGGGCAATTGCGCCGATGGTTATCGGTGCCGGTAATCACCGCTATTAAGACTCTCGCGCCCCCGCCACGAATTATTAACTTTCGAGCGTACACCACACCTTCGCATCTCTCGCTCGCACCCACGATTCCGGGACTTATCGCGAGCATTACCGAACACCGCTCGATAACGAATTTACATAATCACGTCTACGTTATTCCAACGGTTTTCTCGTTTTCGTTTAATCATCGGGGCAGAATGAAACAACGTTGGAACAAAACATTGGAATGTTTCGATGTACATTTTCGTTCTATTATTGTCGTTTTAAAAGCCGGATTTCAATTAATTTTCATTGGATTTACGATGATTCATTTTATTCTTTCGATTTGTTGACGATGGACGAGGGATGAGCATTGATTCAATGAAAATATATTTACAATACTTTCTCATACAAATAATTATGATAAATTGTCATGCGATGATTGATATTTTTATGTTTTTGTGATAATAATAAATTATTCGGATGAAATATTGTTTCACAAGTGATTCCGATATTTGATAGAAACTATAATTCCCGATAATAAAGAAATAAAAGGACTTTCAATAGGTTCTGATGAATGCCGATTCCAGCGATGGATGTTCGACCATGTGGATCGCACTTTGTACAGCAAATTAAGCCCTTGAAGCAAGACGTGTATCCATACGCGTATGAACGTGTGCTCATTACGCCATCGACCGTTTAGATGGGTGCCAAAATGCACTGATAACGGAAATCCGGGAAAATATGGGCGAGGTCGGTAACGTAGGGTTGGAAAATGCAGAGCAGCGCGGGACTCGCGTTGCGGTATGTCCAATCGTGCGAACGATATTTGTACGGTTGATGCGGAACCGAGTGCCACCTTTGAGCCAGCCAGCTCGTTATCTGAATTTTCACCGTGTCCATTCCGCTACCATTCTGAATTGCAATGTCCTCGCGGAGCTTTGTACACGCCTGTCATCGGTCCGCACAGCCCCGGACGAGAGCCCTCGACAAGTTCACGCGAACACGAAAATTCTCCGCACGTACGGTCGAAGTTAGCCGTGTGAAAACAAAAATAACCTGAATGAATAAATAAATAAATGAAAAATATGAAAATTTTGATGCTAGGTGGACTGAATAAAAGCGTTGATAATTGATGAAATGTAAAGAGAAAAATTTGAAAAAAAAAGAACAGCATAGACGGAGTCATGGCACCATAACCGTACGAGATTCGAGCATGAAGGAAATTATATTTTAAAATGGCATTGACGAATTTTGTAGGGTTCATTTTTTCTTCTCTCTTGTCCGCAATTTATTCGCTGGACGGTGATTTTTCTCGTTTACCTCGTTTTTTTCGCTTTTGCCTCGGCAATGTCAATTTTACTTTGGGATCAATTTTTTGTCTTTTTCCGTTTTCATCGCTTGCGGATATTATTTTCAAATTTCTTCCGTGCATTGTGAAACAAATAGGTGGTAATTTTCGATCGTTTGAACGAGCTTTGAGGAGGATTCGCTGCGGGGGTTGAAAAAATTTACGAGATAATTTTAAATCGAATGGAATTTCGAAAGTATGGATATTTCACGTGTTTCCGGTATTAATTTGGTTCGTACAATTCAGCAGTGACTAAATTGGAATTTCAACAAGAATTTACGGTTGTGGTAGCGGCTTAAACGAAATGTGAGAAGAAATAAAAATAACGCAATATGTTATGTCGAGCAAGCTGATTACTCCATCCACCAAAAGCAATATACCATTCTTTCTTCTCAACCTGTGGGGGAGTAAGAACTCGACGTCAGTAACGGAAAAAGTGCAGAGGCGAATAAATAGAAAACAGGACGACGACGGATAAGCCGTAACAAACTCGCGGACCTCCACGCGGTGCGCAAAAAATGTCGCTCGGTAATTCGCGTGACAAGATGTGTACGTGCGGAGAGCAGATTCCTCCCCACGGTGGATATTGCTTTCGTGAGAAAGGAGTGGAACGAGTAATCCTCGATCCAGCCACCGTCTCGGCAACGGTGGTCGGTGAAATCTCGGTCAAACCGCGATTTCGGTTAAGCCTTGTATCTCAATTTAGTCGGGTATCCACCAGGCGGCAACTCCACCCGGTAATGGGAGACGAAACCACGCTGTCTGATCGTACACGGACTTGCACTACTTGTTTTTTTTCAAAATTTTATTTCTCTTTTTATGCTTCGGGCAAAATCAATGGCAACAGTGCGGGTGGTCATGACGGAAAGGTCAAGGATACACGCCGAGTACTCGGCTTTTTTATCAGACACTATTATTTTTATCGACCGAACGTTTCTGATATTAAGCAAACGATCGAACAGAAGCAACTTATGGTATACGAAGATAAATCTTTCTTTTTTTTTTCAATTTTTCCTTTGATTGACAATCGATAATTTTCCTCGGCGACAATTCATCACTTTATAATTTTAAATGAAGGAAAAACAATTCTGTAATTATTCATAAGATAAGTTTTACGATTATAACTTAACCGGCGTATAAAATTCAAAGGCAAGAAACAATTTAATTTATTTCACCTGTAACACAAAATTGTTATAAGGACATAAATAAAATCGTACCAACTAACAGATTTCTCCAATTCATCCGTGAAAGCTCGTCCCGAAATCGTCTCCCCTTCACCAGCCCTCCGAGGATCCTGCCAACCTTCGGTCGACAATTCGGACAAAATACCGCACGTTCCCATTATCCCGACCAAATGACCAATCATCCACCGGAAGAGCTATATCAATCCGCGCGCGCCACGTGGTTGCACACGTCTGGAAGATTGATCTCCATTACGTACAGGAAACCGGAAACGGAAGACGCGCATACGTGTAGCCCCCATCCACCCGCGTATTCACAGACGTCATGAAATCCCGTGTGTGCGCGCGTGTGTCTCGCAACGCGCTATTCATGTCGGTGCGCCCCATGCGCGATGCCAAAACTACCGTCTGACCTCGTGGAATTCGTGTCAGGCTCTCCCTCATTCCTGATCCCGGGCTGCGTTCAACCCTTCGCCCCCTCCACGAGCCACCGTCTTGGTATGCGCGGGGGATGAGAACCGGAGACGGTTCGGCAAACGGGACACGGACACGACAAACGCACCCCCTGCTCATACTCGAGCTCCGGTCTGGGCCACCACCGAACTATCTTCTCATCCTCGTACTTCCCCCCCCCCCCCCCCCCGCCACCAAGGCTTTGCCATGTCCTTCCCTGAATTCCGGCTTGCGACTGAGCCTCGCGGGTTCATCCACCGGGATTAATCGTCGAACGTGTGTGTTGGCGCCAACGCCAACCCCCGAAATCACCCGCACTGCCGACGTCCCGACCAACGGAATGTGCACGAGGATGTAGTTTCAAATAACAACCGTGCAACTGCGTCACTGCATAGCTAAATCTCGGTAGAAATCAAAGCTCGTTGGTGATTCAAGGGTCCAAGTGAAAAAATTATACATGGTCCATACGTCGACTCTATATGGAATTGGGCATATATAGTCTATGTATAAACTATATACGGACCTATATATAGACTATATATCCCCAGTTCCATACATAGGTTATATAATATGTTACAGAGTATATTATAATATTATAATAATGTTATAATAATGTAATAATAATATGAGACTATAACATTGTAATAATGGATATATATTTTTCGGATATATTATTATATTTTATCACAGAGAATTGTATTATTATTATTTTTGGCATTTATTATATTTATCCTTGGACTGCTTTTTTTTTATCGGACACACATAGACTATATATAAACTATATATGCCCAATTCTATGAATAGTAGATGTATAGCCCATCTATACTAGAATCCTAGAAGCCCTATAAATAAACCAACGTTTGGTTTTTTTTAGGGTGGGATAGGGCGGGTCATAACGATTTGGTGATATTTCGAGGACAAAACGAGGACTTATAAATACATATATATTCAATAGCTTTCTATAATCCACGAGTTTCGTTTCCGTCGGTGCATTAGCCAAGAATTTACTTCTGCACTCGCCAGCAGTTTCTTCCCGTCGTTTCTTTGCTCGTCGTTCCGCTCCTCATTTCAGCTAACCAGCAGCCAACGTTTCTTGTAACTTGCCCTCCCCCTCGCCCACCCTCGCGCGTGCTGCACCGACTGTGCAGAAGAGAACAGCGTCCCACGAAAGTGCTTAATTTTCTTCCCCGGGCAATCTGCGGAGTGAAACACAAGGAGGAACCGAGTCTCGGAAAACTGAAGTTACTCTCGTTATACTCGGTCTATCGTTAATTGCAGTGAAACCAGACCAGAAACATTTCGCGTTTTAAATTACCGTACCCAGATGCATCTAACTTAACGGGTTGCGGTCACGGGAAATTCGCCATTGCGATTTCGTAAGCCATATGAACGTGCTTTTGGAGACGTTATTTTCCGAGTTATGTCAAAGGAAATATGGGCTATCGGTGTACAAACGGGGGAGAGAAAGGAGGAAGAAGGAGGGGGGCAGAATTTTTCAGCGTTACCCGGCGCGAATGTTCTATGTTCCGTGAACGTTGCTGCTCGATTATTCGGTCAGCTGAGTGTAACTCGGTTGAAACTGGACGATTGAATGGGATTGACAAAAGCGCGGCAAAACGGGATAGCCAAAAATTCTTTTTTGAATAGATGGAATGATTTTTCTATCAAATTGAAAAAAATGGCGTTCGATAATGTTGTTAATATTTCGAGGCATTTCGTAATTCTGGAAAATGTTGTATTTGATTAACTCGTGGTTTGATTTGCGCATTTGTCAGCCTTTGTGAGAGATTTCGTGCCCAGTCCTTCTATTTCACCCCCTCGGCTTGACCTATCTCTTCCGGGGGATTAACCTACATCCCGGCATGTAAACCGTTTCAAACACACATGTAAACACAGCGATTCGTATTGATCGGGGTTACATTGATATCCGAAAATGATATTCTCGATTATAGGCTAATCCTTTCACGAGGATTCATCCTCGCGATCTCGCACCAGACCCAATGCGGGGGATTAATTCGCCGTTGCGCTTTCGTCAACCTCATGAACGAACTTCCGAAAGAGTTATCACTTTTTATCCAATGAAATATGGTCTATCGGTAAAATTGAGGCATGGGGGAGGGAGACGGTAGGATTTTCCACGTAAATCGGGGGGGGTGAATGTTCGATGAATTTTGTTGCTCGTTCGTTTCAACGATTGAGGAAACGATTTAATCAACAATTTACGTCGCGAATGAATGAACCGCATTGTGAGGGCGCTACGACCGCGTGTCACCGGTTCGTTAATGACTCTCGTATGGGCAGAGATTTACAGCCATTTCGTTGCCAACCCGCGTGGCGAAGGGTAAAGGGGTTGAACGTCAACGACGGTACCCGAGGCGGAACGAGGGTTGCCCGGGGTGTCACGTATACGAGAGAGTCGACGAACGACGTATTCGATGGCCTCGTCACGCTAACCCGGGCTCTGTTTCTCCGCTCGCGAATACCCGGCGACTCACTCAACGGTCTGACACGAGTATTCGAGAATTCCGGAGATTCCAATACGCTAGCCAAATCCTCGCGCTCGTCATGTTCAACCGTGCTTTGGGCGTACGTATTACTCAACGTATTCAAAGCCACGCGATCGTAAGATTCACCCGGACAAAGAGAGCTCGGGGAAAATAATCGAAGAGCGGCGACGAGCGAAGGGCGGAAACCGGCCCTTTGGGAATCAAGCGCTTCTGGTTTAACCTTGAAAAATAAATGTTACGGCGATTGGAGGAAAAATACAAGGAGAAATTTTAATTGATGAATAAAAATAATTGGATTGAGATGGGTTTGATGTACCTACGCGACCGATGCCCAGCGATAATTTGGTAAAATCATTTTGCAAATATCTTTATCGATTGTCGAGCTAATAACTTCTTTTAATTTATTTTTACTTACCGGTTATTAATTAATTTGGGGAAATGATTGCATTGATATTATTGATATGAGTGGTACTTCCAATTACTTCGGTTATCTTACTTTACTGGTTATTAATTAACTGAGTAAAGCTATTACATTACATTACAGTACATTGAGTTGGGCCATTTTGCTTTACTGCTTGTTAATTAATTGAGTAAAATAAATTAGTGAAATGATTGAGTGAAGGAATTCTCATTTACAATCAATTCGGTTATTTTCATTCACTGGTTGTTAATTAATTGAGTAAAGTAATATGAAACAAAAAATGAAATAAAAAATAAATCTGATTACTTATTTAAGTTATCACTTATTTTATTCGACTGGTCATCAATCGATTGAATAAAATTCAAAAAGGGCGAAGACTGGATTAATTGTTACAGGACAAGAGCGGTCGAAATTTCACAAAATTGAACACGACACGTCATTTCGAACGTCGTCAGATGCTGTGCAATTGCATATGACTGAATAAATGCGTCACCTTCAACACATCCACACCCTCGTTCATCGTTTATCCGCATTCATTAATAAAAGCAGCTCACCGGTTGAGCAATTACGTGATAGCGAAAAAATCCGTGGGGGCGGAAAATTCGCAATAATCGGAAAGCTCGCGGAGGCCACGGTGGTTATCCTCGCAATTCAATAAACCCTACTACTTTTTCCCGCTTAATGAAAAATAACTTCTCGCACGATACGCAGAGTTTTGATTGAAAAAGTTGCTTTTCCTCTTCTTTTTCTCATTTAATCTTATTATTATTTTTATTTTAGATCTCATTTTTTTCGAGATTCATTGCCGTCAGAGCGAATAAAAAAAAACGCGATATCAATGGGTTTGCGGACAGACCTCGGAGCTTTTATAAATAAAAAACTATGAATAAAAAATGAATTAAAAAAATTATAAATTTATAAATCATAGATTCAAAAAAATTAAAAAAACTTATACAACTTCTAAATAAACTTATAAATCACTTGTTAGTAATTACTTTTATTACTGATTATTAGTCTTATTATTGACTTATAAATTTTCCGCGGACATTTGTTTTCCATGAGTTCGAAATTATTAATTCTTGCTTGCGAATAACGAAATAGACGGGGAGATCGAAGTTGCGACCGGCTTTCGTAGCCCGCAAGCTTCGCAAGCCTGAATATTCATCGATTTTGAGAAGGAATTATTGATTTTGGAATGGGAAGGAAACCTCCGCGAGCTTTACGCAGCGTGACCACTCATGATTCGATTATCCGAGGGTCTCACAAGCTCGGTCGTGGACTTCCGCTCTTTGCACGGAGATGCGTGCGTGTACGTGTATTTGCCTTAGCTTGTGTGTGGGTTTGTGCTTGCGTAGGTTTGTGTAAGTGTATGGTACACGGTGATGGATATTCATGGGATGAAAATGGTTGATTGCAGCGACCTCATACACAAGTCACACGTTAGATATGTTGCGGTTATGTCAATCCATTGCGGAAAGGTCGAGAGCACGTCCGTAGCTTCAGCTTCGATGCGAAGTAAGAGAATTTCGGAGGAAGACGTGTAATCCGATTTCGACTGCACAGTTAGATGGAATTGAGAAAAGCGAGGCGAAATGGAACAGCCGGAAAATTCTTTTTAAAAAAATGGAATAATTTTTTATTCGAATGACAGAAATTACTCTGGATAATTTCGGTATTTTTCTGAGGAATTGTTTAATTGTTAAATATTTCGTAATTTATCAATGTTTCAGGCGTTTCGTGCTAGGTTGTTCCATTTTGCCCCCGGGTTGACCTAACTCTCGGGAGGATTAAGCTATGTGTGAACGCTGGGGCTCGAATAGATCGAAGTCATATTGATATCTGGAATATAATTTTCTCGATTATGAGGTAGGACGAGGATTTAACATTGCAAGCTCATGTTTGACCTGTCGACCTAATGAAAAGAACTCGAGTCCATTTCGCAGTCAAAAATAGGCCGAAGGTTTTATCTTCGGATAAGTCGAAGGTACTAACATCTTCGTTGGAGTTTCTCAAGATAGACAAGTAGAAAAAAAAATCGAATTTTTAATGCCAACTTCGACGACGTTCTATTCTCATCGTAAGAAGGTTCTCTCGAAGCTCATCAAAGCTTATTCGGTAACTGTGTCAAATGCGCGAGCTTGGGTTTCACAAAGTACTTTGAAAAAAAAACGATATTCAATGTTATACGATAATAATATAATATAAGATAATAATATTCTTTTAACAATAATAATAATATAAGAGAATAATATTCTCTTAACAATAACAATGCTAATGGAACGAATAACATCCGATGATGATGAAGTACTTATACTCGAAGTTATGTTCACGGCAAATCAGAAAAGGCGTCCTCCGACATTTTTATGAATTTTAATTTTTTTTGTGATTCCAGTAGTTGAAAAAAAGAAGAAGAACAGAACATTTTTGCCTGATTTGAAGTTTCTTATTAAGAATTCATGCGATTTTTCTATTATTTGGTAATTATATTGACGGGGCGATTCGTAAAATCCAATACCATATAAAATTAACGGAAGAATGCCCTACTTTTACGATTTAAGATATACAAGATATACAATACAATATCTGTGATCTCATGCCACGCTTACACCGTTCTTCTGACAATCATTGTAACCCAATTTATTCAGAAGATTTCGAAATGCTCGAATGTTCGAGAGTCGCGCGGTCCTACTTCGATTGCGGTTGTTCGTGCAAGTTATTTCAGGAAAAGACGTCGGGTTATTCAATGCAAAACACAACTCAATAATTAAAAAGGAAACATTTTAATGTAAGAACTTATCTTCCACGTAGAACTATATATATCTCTATGTATATGTATCTATATGCGAC